>CM026217.1:22849075-22878959 GCA_014839995.1 Xenentodon cancila
AAAAAAATATATAAAAAATTGAGAGATCAATAGGCCAGGTGGGGGGAGGGGGGGTAACATGAGGGACTACCAGGGGAGCATGTGCTGGACGGCCCCTGCAGGTCGCTGGGTGCCCGGGGATCCGGCCCGCGCTCCTACTGTCTGGGTCTTGTCCTGCGGGGGGGGTGCCTGGGTCTCGGGGGGGCCGGGGCTGCTCCTTGGCTGCGGCGCCTGGTACCGGGGCTGACTACTGGGAGGGGCCCCCTGGTTGGAAGTAGTGCGGTGGTGGCCCACCGGCCGGGTGCGCCGGGATGTGTTGGCGGGCCCCTTTTCCCTGGCCTGGCGTGGCCTCTGGGTGTCGGCTGTGTCCCCCCCCCCCCCCCCCCCCCCCCCCGCCCCCTGTTCCTGTCCCTCCGCCTTGGCTCTGTAAGTTGGCGACTGCGGGTGGTGGCTGCCTCGATCCCCCGGGGCTGCTCGCTCTGCCCGTGTTTCCTCTCGCCGCCTCCCTCCCCTCTCGCCGCCTGGCCCCCCCCCTCTGCCGGCCCAGTGCTGTTCGGCCCTGGGAGTCTGGTGTCACCGCTGTGGCGGCCGGACATGTGGCGGTGCGCCGACGCTGGCGGACCGTGACGGCACCGTTCTTGCTTGGCGGGGACGCGCCATGTTGGGTTGCCTGGGGATCCGGGGGCGCCCCGCGCCCTTGTCTTCCTGGACTTGTCGGGCCACTTGCGGAGGTGATTTGACATGGAAGGGGAGGTGGGACCGGTGGCCGCCTTCTCCTCTGTCCTGCTCTGCTGGGTGGGTTGGCTGCAGCCGCCTCTTGAGGGGGGGGCATGGATTGGCCTGGGGGCGGGGGGGCAGGGGGGCGATGACCGGTGACGATGGGAACCAACAAGGGCTTTGTAAGAATAATTACTTTAGCAAAGTTAAAAATAACTATTCAAAGGAAGGAGGTATGTAAATGATTTGTTGTTGTCATTTTTTATTGTGATTATTATCATATTTTTGTATATGTATGTATTTATGTGCACAAAGAATTATGAGTATGTAGGTATTACCATATATATATATATGGGTTTCCATGTTGTCGGTGTGCATGTACATGTGTGTGTGTGTGTGTACGTGTGTGCGCATTTACACGAGTGTGTGTGTGTGTGTGTGTGTGTGGGGGGGGGGGTAGGGTGTGCGTACACGTGTGTATGTGGGTGTATGTGTGTGTGTGTGTGGGGGGGGGGGGGGGGGTAGGGTGTGCGTACTCGTGTGTATGTGGGTGTGTGTGTGTGTGTGTGTGTGTGTGGGGGGGGGTAGGGTGTGCGTACACGTGGGTATGTGGGTGTGTGTGTGTGTGTGTAGGGGGGGGGGGCGTGCGTACACGTGTATGTATGTGTGGGTGTGCATGTGCATGTACGTGTGTGTGTGTGTGCGTGTGCATGTACGTGTGTGTGTGTGCGTGTGCAGGTACACGTGTGTGTGTGTGTGTGCGTGAGAGTACACGTGTGTGTGTGTGGGTATATGTGTCTGTGCACGTGCGTGTGTGTGTGTGTGCATGTGTGTGTACATACACATGTGGACGTGGGTGTGGTGAGTGCAAACACATGTGGAGGTGTGTGTGTGTGTGTGTGTGTGTGTGTGTGTGTGTGTGTGTGTGTGTGTGTGCATGGGAGTACACATGTGGAGGTGTGTGTGTGCGTGTGTGGGTGTGTGTGTACATGTGCGGATGTGTATATGTGGGTATGTATGTGTGTTTGTATGTATGCATATATATAGATATATATAAGTATGCACTAGGTGTTTATATGTTGCTGTGTATATGTAGATGCATTTCTATATGTGTATTAATTAATGTATAGGTATATATATATATATGTATATATATATATATATATATATATATATATATATATATATATATATATGGACAAATACAGGATATATGTATATGCACATGAAACTAAAAAGCACAGGTGCACATGATTGTATCAGAGTATATTAATATGTATGAATAACTACTTACTGATGCACATGTATCTTACATACATAATGCTCCGAGGTCAACACACGGATCATTGCTGGGTGTATGTATACGGGTGTGTGTGTGTGTGTGTGCATTGTGCATTGAGGTACAAATTGAGTTGCTCTGTTTACAATGTATAAAGAATATGTACTAGATAACAGCATACATGTCCACATATGTATGTGTATGTATGTATGTAGGTATTATATATGACTACTCAATACTGCCTCCAGCACCCCCCCAACGCTCAAACGATCAGAAATGTGATTGTAAATATGAAACTCCTCCTCCTTTTTCCTCTATTTTCCTCTATTTTCTTTTTCTTTTTTTTTTTTTTTTTTTTTTTTTCCTCTTTTTTTTGCTTATAACGACTGATTGTCTTGTGTCCACCTTTTACCCCTTAAACAACACATTATAAACTTCTTGACAAATATTACAACATAGACACCAAACTGCACCACCACTGTCTTGTCTCTTTCTTCTGTTCTCTCTCTCTCTCCACTTTCCACACCCGGTGACTATAGCCCTCCTCTGCAGAACATTTACACCCCTCTCTCCGACTCTCCCTTTACTTTTATCTTGTTTGATTTCTCCAGGGATCAATACAAATATAAGTTTGACTGTTATGAGGGCTGGTGAAGGTAGCACACTTGCACACACTCACAAAAAAAAAAAAAAAAAAAAAAGTTATAGTAGTGAGCTTGCTTCTGCTTAGCTGCTGCATCCGCCTGTCGGATCTCCTCCGCCTTGGGCCATCCCGGTTTCAGGTTGTCCTGTAGGGTTGGTAACGTCGTTCTCATTTTCCTGCCCATCAGCAGTTCCGCAGGACTGACTCCTGTAGAAGAGGAAGGTGTGGCTCTGTACGACATTAGAGCGAGAAGGGGATCCTCCTGTCTCAAAATGCCCTTAGCTGTCTTAACCGCCCTCTCAGCCTGACCATTACTCTGTGGGTAGTGGGGGCTTGACGTGACATGAATAAAATCATATTCGTGACTGAACTCCCTCATCTCTACAGAAACTAGCTGGGGTCCGTTATCACTCATCAGCACTTCCGGGACGCCGAAACGTGCAAACGTGGCTTTCAGCTTGGCTACAACCTGACTGCTTGTAGTTGTGGGAAGATTCAATATTTCCAGGTATCTGGATACCACTAACTAGTGTTGCTTCCTAAACTCCAACAAATCTATGGCAACCTTTTGCCACGGCCTTGACGGGAGCTCACTTGGCATTAATGGCTCCTTTCTCTGCGCACCTTTATTTTCTCTGCAGATTGCACACTGCTGCACTGTTGTCACAATCTCCTCAGACATCCTGGGCAACCACACCGACTGATTAGCTCTTTCTCTGCACTTAACCAGCCCTTGGTGTCCATCATGGATTCTCCTCAATATAATCTCCCTCATTTCTGTGGGAACTACAATGCGTGTGCCTCTGATGACTAACCCATCAACCTCTGATAGTTCTCCTCTAAGGTGGTAGAAATCCCTGACTGACTCCGGTACCATGTCTACATACTCAGGCCACCCGTTTCTGATGAAACCTAAGACTGTCTGTAGTTGCCTGTCCTTTCCTGTGTGCTGTCTTAACTCTGTCATCCTGTGTGTTGTGGCTGGGACTTGGCTCATGACCATCTCAATATGTGCTGCCACATCTTCATGACAGGCCTCATCGCCATAACGTTGTTCTGGGCTCCTAGAGAGCGCATCTGCTACTATTAAGGTTTTGCCTGGAGCATACTCTGCTATGGCATTAAAACGCATGAATCTCATCAGTAACCTCTGGCACCTGACTGGGACACAGTCCAGGTCTTTGCTGTTCATAAGAGGTACTAGTGGCTTATGATCTGTAACCATCCTAAAGTAGTCAAGTCCATACAAATACTTGTCAAAATGTTCACACGTCCACACACTGGCCAAACACTCTTTTTCGATCTGTGCATATCTTCTTTCTGCATCGCTGAGTCGTCTGGAACAGTAGGCCACAGGTTTCCAGTGTTCCCCGTGTTGCTGAAGGAGAACGCCCCCTAGCCCATAGCTACTAGCGTCTGCTGACACCATGGTGGGCTTGCTGGCGTCATAGAAGGTGAGTATTGGAGAGGTAGTCAGAGCAGTCTTTACCTTTCGGAACGCCTCACACTGTGCAGGCCCCCATGTCCACTCCACCTGTCCTTTCAGTAGCTCATACAAGGGGTGAGCCATTGTTGACAGTTCTGGTACAAACTTGGCTAAGTAGTTAACCATCCCTAGGAACCTTTTGAGTTCCGTCACATTTTGTGGCTGTGGAAACTTCTCTATTCCAGCCACCTTCTGCGGGTCTGCTCTGACACCGGTCTCGTCGATTATGTGACCAAGGAAACGAACTTCTCGTTGTTTGAACTTGCATTTTGCTCTGTTCAGCTTGAGGCCTGCTGCCTCAATGACTTTCAGAACCTTGGCCAGGCGTTGGTCATGTTGCTCCTCCGTCTCTGCATGGATTAAGACATCATCCATGAATATCTCTACCCCTTCCAGGTTGGCTAGAGTCTCCGCCATTTTCCTCTGAAAAATTTCTGGAGCACTTGTTATGCCAAATGGTAGACGACGGAAAGCGTATCTCCCAAATGGAGTGATGAAAGTGGTCAGTATCTTGCTCTCCTCATGTAGGGGAATCTGATAGAATCCACTTGCTGCGTCCAGCGACGTGAACACTTTTGATCCGGTGAGTTTAGGTAGTATCTCGTCCACGGTGGGCATGATGTACTTCTCCCGCTTTACAGCCTTATTCAGTTTCCGGAGGTCTGCGCAAATCCGGACCTCTTGTTTGTTGGGTTTAAGGACCGGTACCATCACAGCACACCATTCTGTTGGTTGTGTGACCTTTTCAATTATGCCCTCTACCTCCATGCGCTGAAGTTCCTTCTTCACCAATGGCACCAGCGGCAAGGGTATCCGCCTGGTTGTATGCACTGCATATGGTTGGGCATCTTCACGCAGGGCTATTTTTACTGGCTCAGTTTTCAGTAGACCTCCAGATCCAAACACATCGCTGACCTCCTCGATCCTCTTCACTAGGCCCATTTTTACAGCTTCTCTGCGACCCAGTAAGCAGCTTGTTCCTTCTATCACGTACACATTAAACGTATAGCCTATTCCTTTGTAGCTTGTTTCACACAGAAACTGCCCCATGCATCTGAGGTCACCTCCTGGGCTTACAAAGTGTGTGTCAGGAGCCTGCAGTTTCCTTTTAGGACTTATCTTTCTGAATGTCTCTTGATCGATAACTGTAGCATCAGCTCCTGTGTCAGTTTTAAAGTTTACACTCACTTTGTTTATGGGCAAAATTACATTCCATGTGTAATCCTTATCCTCCCTGTTTACAGCTCCTAGGAAGTATGTCTGCTCCGTCGGATGACTTGTGACCTCTCTCGCTGCTTTAGAATGACATTTACGCTCCCAGTGTCCATGCTTTTGACACTTGTTGCACTTACTTTTCAATGCGGGGCAATGTCTTTGATCTGAGTGGCGTGGTTTGCCACACCTGTCACATTCCTCTTTTCCGTGGGTATAGTGACTATTATGTACATGACGCTGCATTTTTCTTCTCTGCTGTCCCTCCATTTTGCTGACAGCGGAGACATTGGCCAGCTGAGATTCTGGTTGGCTGTTCTGGAGATTCACCTGACGAGTTATCTCCTCCGCCTGACGTACGCGCTCGATCACGTGTGACAACGTCAGGTCTGCTTTGATCTGGAACTGGCGGGAAAGGTCTTTGTCTGCTATCCCAACGACTAGACGGTCTCAAATATGTTCGTCCCTTTAGTCACCGAACTCACAGTGCTCAGCCAGGTCATACAATGACCTGATATACATTTCAGCCGTTTCTCCGGTTTTTTGGTTCCGTTGGTAGAAACACGCTCGCTCATGTATGATATTCCGTCTTGGAATAAAGTAGTCATCAAACCTTTGCATAACTACCTCAAAGTTCTTCTTATGAGCAACCTCAGCAAATTCAAATGAGGCGAATATCTTTTCTGCTTCACTGCCCATGGCATAGATCAGCGAACTCACTTGAATCTCGCCGTCGTCCTTATTCAGCTTGGTCGCCAGCCGGTAGCGGCAGAAACGCTGTCTCCACTCCGGCCATTCTGCTGGGTCCCCGAACTTAAACTCACCTGGCGGGTTAAACTTCGCCATGTCTTTCGTCCCGACTCCCGAGTTCTTCTGACACCATGTAATGTCTGTGTTCGTCTTACAGACATAAAATACTCGTCGGGACTCTCGGTGGGTTCACTCCTTTATTGTTCAGTATTGTAATGATGGAATGTTATGAATGACATGTAATGATAGAGATGACCAGGCGAGGTCGCTAGTAGGAGGTCCCGGACGGGAGATATATGTAACGACGAAGATGTTAGGGACGCGGGAAACGTATGCATGTGAGCGGGCGATACTAAACAATAAAGGAGTGAACCCACCGAGAGTCCCGACGAGTATTTTATGTCTGTAAGACGAACACAGACATTACATAAAGAATCCTTCTTTCAAAGGCTGAAGGTTTGTCCAGACTCTCATATGCAGCCCAGTCACTTTATGTTGATATTTGTACCCTTAAAAATGCTAATAGAATCTTATAAGATTTTGGCTGCAAAAGAAAGGTTCCTGATATTAAAAACAATCTGTATTAATTAATTCTGTAGAAAGTGGTGACATGAATTTTATAGACTTCTCAACGCTCAACAATACGGCCTGAGGTTTCTTTGGTCTGCAACTATGACATTCCCAAAATTCCCATAAAGCTATCAAACTTTTATAGACAGATGTTGCTCGCTTGTTCTCTTATTTTTAATCAAAACTTTTCACCACATACATGTCATATTTGGAACAAGAAGAATATTATATACAAAAACAGAAGCATTTTCTTTGAAAACTGGTTCAATAATAATGTTACCTTCTCAGAGTGCAGGTTTACTCGTAGTTCCTAGAGTATCCAGATGTAGATGTGTATCAGTGTCACTGATCAGAGTACAATTCAGTGAGCGTCAATGGACTATCTGAAGTACCATTGGACATATCAGGTTGGTTGTCAAGATCAGGCGGGTTTAATTGTACTTGTCAGAGATCTTATGTCATGTTCTGAAACGTTGTTTTCATCTTTACTGTAAAGGCATCACTGCAGCATTATCGTAATGACTAATCTTCTTCACCTGTGCTCTCCCGTACTTAAGCAGCAGACTTACCTGTCTCTGCTGCCAGATTGTCAGACTTCCGGTACTGTTTGTATCTAGCCTTTTAAGGTCTTTGTTGGCGGCCTCTTTGTGCAAGACCTGTTATTGTCCTCCCAAAGACCAGCCAGGTAAAGAAGGAAAAAGGGAGATCAGAAAGAGAATGAAGTGCAGAGAGAGGAGATACACATCATCAAAGGTCCAAAAGTCCAGATACATTAGTATAAATATCCATCAGCAGCAGAACTAAGTGTTCCACGTATATATGACTGATAGATGGTTAGTTGGTGGACTACAGAGACGATTATATAAACAGGTGTGTAGACAGCAGAGGTGGGACTGCAGGTCAGGATGCAGCTCCTGAGATTCTGGTCTTGAAACATGTACAGAAGAGAAAAAGAGGGGACAGACCAGCACAACAAACTACAAGAACAATGGAGCACAATTATACTTATGAGATACTTCTTATTAATAACTGAGGATTGAGCTGATGCAGGTAAAGAGAAACAGAGGAGGTGAGGGGCACCACGGTGGATCCTGCTGGTGTCCCCCTGCAGCAGGTCTACAGCAGCAGATCCAGGATGAAGCTGTGTTGAAGACCAGCTGCTCCAGTCTGGTCCTGCAGCTGCAGCTGTGACTACTGGTCCTAACACATTAAAGTACTAAGTATATGCTTTATTAAACAGAAATGTTTGAAGTTTGGTACTCTACCCTGTGGAGGAAAATGCTGTGATCTATAGTATCAAAAGCAGCGCTGAGGTCCAGCAGAACCAGTATGGACACTAATTCATTATCTGAGGCCATAAGAAGGTCATTCGATACTTGAACCAGTGCCGTTTCTGTGCTTTCTGTGCTTTCTGTGTTTCCTTTGGAGAATAGTGATTCAGCCTGATGTTCTGGTTGCGATGGCTGTCTGGTTATCTTGTGATTGGCATGTTTAGCTTGGCATAGGTCATATGCCTGAGGCCCTTTCTGACACAACCCTCTGCATTTTTCCGGGCTTGGGACCGGCTCAAAACGACACTGACTTGTGACCTATTGAGGCTGCATTAATTTGTGTATTTCCAGCAAAGGCAATATTTTATGCTCAAAAGTAACTTTACCTTAAGCCGAAGCTGAATATTGTTTTTGAATGGAAGGGGAACCGGAGCGCCCGGAGTAAATCCCATAGAACCACTAGTAATTATTAATCATGTGACTAAGCATTTTTCCTTTTTTTAATGACTAACAAATATGTGTAAATATATGGAACAATGTATTCATTAATGTTTAATTCCCCAAAAAATTATGAATGTATGTGGGGAACAATATATATATAAAAAAATAAATAAAATTGCTGAATCATTATCGATGACTTAGTGTAATACAATAATTGTGCAATATTTGTGCTGGATGATGTCCAGTTGTTGAAAGAAGCAAGGCAGTGGGAAAGTCATTATGTCCGTCTTATAATCCTAATTGCTAATTGTTCCATCATGTCCGCTGCTATAACGAGGAGCCTGTGCAACAAACACCTCTTGCGTGGTTGTTTTTGTATGTGCAAATGGTATTTCAGAATTATACTCAGAGCATCATCAAACGATGGATCATCTGATGCAGTCATAGCCTGTAATATTTTCTCTATGGAGCCAAACCTCTTTAGAAGATCCTTAAGTAAAATCTTTGCCATATCGTTGATGTTCCCTGCCATTAAGATCTGTTGAGGGCCCTTTGCATTCAGTTCAGGCCGTACAATCACTGATATACGATTAAAAATACTCTGTATTTCTGGAAATGGCTGACTTCTCTTTTCTTTATCATATTTGGATACAAGAATCAGCAGCAGAGCTGTGACAAGGTCTTCAGTCAAACTCTCAGCTTTTAGTGATAAGGTATCAGCCTCTTTCTTTTCAGGTGTGGAATCTTTCACGTTTATGTGGGAAGATGATTGCGTTTCCTCCAGCGATTGGGCATCCTTTGAACCCACCTGCTCATCGGTCGGTCTCGTAGCTTCAGACTGAGAGGTATGGGATGGTTCCACATTCTGGTTTTCTTTTGCCATTGAATGCTCAGTGATTCTGGGGAGAGATGACAACATGTCTTCAGCCTGTGGGGTATTTTCTTCTTTATCTTTATTTTCTATATCTTTTGGGGTGACAAGGTTGTCAGGACAATTCTTAGCATCGGACTGCAAACATTGAATTTCATTGTCTGCATTCTCACCGTCTTCCCTTTGTATACTAAGAGGTTCAACACCATCGTCAGGCTTTGAGCTGGGAGCGAGCTCAGTGATTCTGGGGAGAGATGACAACATTTCTTCAGCCTGTGGGGTATTTTCTTCTTTATCTTTATCTTCTATATCTTTTGGGGTGACAAGGTTGTCAGGACAATTCTTAGCATCGGACTCAGAGTTGTTGTCGTCTTCCTGAAGCTTCAGTATTTTTCTCATTTCCTTTTCTATGTCCAACAAAACTCCAGTCACTTTCTCGCTCTTAGTCATTTCACCTGACATGTTCATCACCCACAGCAGGATTTGCTGCAAGAACTTCCTGGCCGCGTCCTCTATGATTGCATAGTTCACCTCTGCAGAAAAGTCTGATTCATTTTCATCAAGTGTTCTTCCGATTTTGAAAATGACACAGTCCGAAAGCGGTTTTCCTGTCTGAGTGAAAGGAAGCGTGTAGCTGCATTCAGGCATCCAGTGATGAAACAGTTTAGACGTCAGCGCATTTAAGAACGTCTGGACTTCAGCGAAGCATGTGATGTTCTCCAGGATGACACGTCCATCAGACAAATCTAATGTTGTCATTGTCCTGAACAGGTTCTTGACATCTGGTTGAATTTGGTCAAACTTCAGCTCCTGCTTTGTCAAACTGATTTTTGTTGTTTTGTGCTTTAAAGTGTGAGGTTCATGACTTTCAGCTACACTTCCTGGTATAATGCAGCCATACGTGTGGCAGGTCGGAGGTGAACTTGAATTGCTTTTGATGCTGAGAATAAATTTTCCCTCTTTGTGTTCAAATTTACTTTTCAGCTCCGAAGTCATACTTTCAAAATGTTTTCTGGCAATTTTCAAAAAGCAGCATTCGCGATCCTCTAAATGTACAGAATGGGATGTTATAAAGTTTTTCACCTCATCAACAATTCCACCCATGTAAACAACAGTTTTCCTTGAGACGTCTCCGATATTGACATCAGCTATACCTTTCCATTGTTCTATGTTTTTTACGAGGACATTGACTATTTGAATTGCTGTTCCTTCAGTTTGTGAGGGAGAGGAGGTGGGACGTTCAACAACGCATTCATTCACTGAACTGAAGTCTTCCAAGTCCTTGGACCATTTCATAAGCACTTTTTTTACACGCTCAACTGCAAACGGGACATCTATATTGAAATTCTCCTGGGAATGGACTCCCTGGCACCTGAGGTTCATCCTCATGACGCATGACCTAAGCCATGCGGCAGCATGACGAACCATACAACCGAGAAGATTTATGTTGCAAACAAAACCAGTCACGTAAACAGCCGGCTTAGGTAGCATGTTTGAACGCTTTGCAACTGCAATTAGGCAAGAATTTACCTTTGCTTCTATTTCTTCTTCCATCATTTGTGTCAGTTTCTTTGCATGCTGACAATAGTGCTGTTGAGTATCAAGCAGAAAGGACAAGCTTTTAAGGAGAGCGTCTCTCAGCTGAGGTTTGATGCGCTCTACGGGTACAGCAGCGGCAAGGCGCTCCTGAACCAGTGGAAGAACAGCTTTCAAGTAACTCGCTGACACAGTCTGTATTATTTCACTCACCATGTCAGCAAGAGTGGCTTGTGTGTCCATGTCCAATTCTTCTGCTATGATCATGACCCACTGTGCTGGTGTCAATTTTTTCATATATTTTTTGATGATGGGAATAAGACGTTTCTCTGTAATACAGTAAAACTTCCTTTTGTGTTGGCACATGTTCTCTGTTTGGTTGGAAATGCTTGCTTGAACAGCGACTCCAGCGATTTCAAAATTGATATGCCAACCACAGCGGCTTCGAACGTTTATATATTCTATCCGTTGACGTCACACGTGCGTCATCTCTTAGCAACCCCTCCCGCATCACGTGACGCACAAATGTAAACACACCAACGAAAAAAGAGCCTCGGTTAAAAACAGGAAGTGACCATTTCTAACCGCACTGATTTTTTAAACATTTAAAAACGCGCGTCTTAAAAACAATTGTCCGCCGTTGAACGTACCGTCGCGCTGTGGCGCATGCGCCGATTGACGACGAGGGAGGAGCTGATGAGGAGCAGGTGCGGAGAAACTGATGACAAACTCTGAACGGAAAATGGACAGGTGTTTACAACAAGTCACACTATTGACTTATGTTGAGTGGGTTTATTGCAGTGACCGCAGGTGAAGCTCTGAGGCTTTGCTTTTAGCTGTGCCTGAAAATATTCAGAGCTGCGAGGCTTCAGTCCAACTAAGAACAGCGTCATCTGGTGGCCACCTGAAGCCATAGCAACCTCTCAAGATTGAAGCGTTACGCTGTTTCATCCCTGTCGGGTAAAAAAGCTCAGAAAAGACTGCAGGCGCTTTTCAATCTGCCAATATTCATTTATACAGCATCATTACACATTAACATGAAGAATACGCTGGTTGGAAGACACTTGTCACCGCACCAGAAATACGACAACATTTTCTGTTAAAAGGAGTCAGAAGATTCTTTATTTTATAAACATAAACCATGGACACATGCCCACCCACTCTCTAAAAAAACATTTAAGATTAAAGCAAAGAACAAATTTTAACGTCACAATGTTAAGAGTAAAATGTTCATTCAGAAAGTTTTTTTTCTTTTCTATACAATCGGAGCAGAAATCCTTCCTGCTGCAGGTTTGCTCCAGATGATGGTGTTTCAGAAACATTTTGATTGTTTAGTGTTTGAGTCCAGTGTTTCTAAAGAAAAGCTTTCAAGATAATGTCTTATTTTTTTTACCCTCATCCCCCATTGACCCTGTGGACTCTGTTTTCCAGGTGACACACATGCAGGTCCTGAGGGCCTTACGGCAGCTGCACCCCCTCAAGGCAGCTGCAGGTCCTGAAGCCCCCCGGCTGCACAGCAGCAGGCCTGAAGGGAGTATCAGCAAGGGTTCGAAAGGCCTGTGTTGAACAACTTGCAGGTATGTACACAGACATCTTCAATCAGTGTTTAAGAAATGAACAAATCAAAGCTTCAAATCATCCATCATTCAAGTCCCTTAAAAACCAACGTCATCGGCCCTGAATGACTTTAGGCCAGCGCCACTTACACCAGTGGCCACGAAGTGTTTTGAGAAGCTGATATTAACACCCATCAACCCTGCTGAACCAAGACACCACCAATCCTCTTCAGTCTGTGTACCGTTCCAACAGATCCGTGGACGACTGAACAGCCGTGGCCCTCCACTACACCCTGAAACAGCTGGACAGCAGCAGAACCGGTGCCAGAACGCTCTTCCTGGATTACAATTCCAGCTTTATCACTGTCAGGCCTGCTGGCTGACCTTGCAGTCCCAACTCCCACCTGCAACTGGATTCTAGACTTCCTCAGAAACAGACCACAAGTGGAGTAGTGAGCGTGGGAGCCAAGGTCTGCTCTAAACTGTCAGTCCCTCCACCACTGCCCCACCACCGCCGCTTCTCTACATAAATTGACAGATGTTAAGACATTTCACTGCCACAACTTCCTTGGTCTTCATGTGTCATCAACACTGATTTGGATTGGAAACACCACAGCCATTGTGAAAAAGAGCAGCAGCAGCTTTATTTCCTCAGACTGCTCAGGAAAGCCAGAGCCAGCAGCGCCCTCCTTACCGATGCCTAGAGAGGACTGGCGAAGAGCATCCTCACTACTGGCGTCACTGTCTGGTCCAAAATCATCAACCAGGTAGAAAGGAAGGCTTCCTGCACTGCAAGAAAAGGTCACAAAACATGGTCAGAGACAGTCCCCACCCTGCTCAGACAGAAACAAACAGCATTCAGTCTGATCACGCACACAAACAACACGTTTCCACAACAACTTCTTTCCTGCCAGTCAGTCTGATGGCAGAAACAAAGTGAGCTCATATTCCAACCCTTTGTGCAATATTTCTTCATGTTGGAGGTTTCTGAGTCCAACTGTCAACAGTTGTCATACGGAGAAATGTTGTCAAAAACACTGACATCAACTGCTACTGTAAGCTGATGTTGATCATTTCCACTCGATCCTGATCATTTGGAAATCCCTTGATCGACCCCAATTTCTGATCACGTTATCGGAAATCAGGACGTCGATAGCGATGGTAGACGCCAGTTATTATTAAACTACAGGGACCTGCCTCAGTATCCTGTTCATCAATATGAGCAAGAGTATTTTTAATTAGACCCAAAGTCTGTATAAAGAGAAGCTGACAAACCCTTAGTGAGGTCACCTATGTTTGTAAAGAAGGATTTGAATTTGTCATCACATCTTGGAGAAGCTGACCAGTGTGGCTTTACACAGGACTTGGTTTGATGGCTTATTGATCTGTTGACTGACAGAGTTAATGGTGTTTTATCCTCTACAGGCTCACTTAAGGGATGGGTCCTTTCCTCCTTTGATTTTTAATGTCCAAAAATGTCTGTTTTCAAGGTTTGTATTCTTGTTTAATTAAGTCTGTTTTAGACCTTTTGCTGGTTTGGGTCCTTCTCTACGAAAAATGAAAAACCGATGGACTACATAGTGAGAATGTGCGGTAAGGTGGCTGGAGTTCAATTGGATGAACTTTCAGAGTTATACAGAGATAGAGTTAAAAGAAGGCCACAGGCTGTTCTAGCTGACTGCTCTCACCCTCTCCTTGCAGATTTTAAGCTCCTGCATCTGGTCGCAGATGTGCTTTGTGAGGTTCAGGACAAACAGGTTTAAAAATTAATTTGTTCCTGTCACCACTGTAACTCTCACCAGCACTTTGTGTGTGTGTGTGTGTGTGTGTGTGTGTGTGTGTGTGTGTGTGTGTGTGTGTGTGTGTGTGTGTGTGTGTGTGTGTGTGTGTGTGTGTGTGTGTGTGTGCGTGTGTGTGTGTTGACTGTAACACAAACTGTCCATCTGGAATAGTAAAGTTTACCAAACCGTACCACACCAAGTTTAATTGCAGTTCCTTGACTGACCACTAGAGGCTCCAAAAGCGAGTCAATCTCCATTAACTCCCATGTTAAAATGTCCGACTGTAGAGCAGAAAAAAATATTTACAACCTGGTTCAAAAAACGTTTTGGTCTCAATCTACAAAATTCTGTAGAGCACGATTTTACTTTTAGTTTTAGAAAAATTTGGCTTTGGTTCAAATTTCTGTAACACAATCAAGACATCACAACAATAGCTCTATCAAACTTAAATGTGGAACTTTGTAAAGATGTTTGGTGGCGTCAGACTGGGATGCCCAATATCTGTCTATTTATTTTTGATTGCACTTCAGCTTCTTACCCCCTACACCAGAGTTCTCTGGAAGATATCAGAGTTGCAGGTAAACATATTATTATCAACCAGCTGGCCAATCATACCACCTTTTTTTGCCAGATGCCTCCCAGATCTCTATTGTCCTAAACCTAATTGTTTCTTTCTCTAAAGTTTACGCCTCCATCTGATTTAAATAAACAAACTCACGTTCGTTAAACAATCTGCTGCTACTACCTTTTGTAATATCCCAGTTAAAAATCAAGTCACTTCTGTAGGGATGATTATGATCAGAGGCCCTAAACTAAGATGTCAAATGTTTCCTCTGTTGTAGACAAAAGTCAAAAACAATTAAACTTAAGGCTTCAGAGATTTATCCTTAAAATAAAGAATCCTTCTTTCAAAGGCTGAAGGTTTGTTCAGACTCTCATGTGAGTCTGGACAAACTATCTGAAGTACCATAAGGAAGGACTATCTGAAGTACCATAGGACATATCAGGTTGGTTGTCAAGATCAGGCGGTTTAATTGTACTTGTCAGAGATCTTATGTCATGTTCTGAAACGTTGTTTTCATCTTTACTGTAAAGGCATCACTGCAGCATTATCGTAATGACTAATCTTCTTCACCTGTGCTCTCCCGTACTTAAGCAGCAGACTTACCTGTCTCTGCTGCCAGATTGTCAGACTTCCGGTACTGTTTGTATCTAGCCTTTTAAGGTCTTTGTTGGCGGCCTCTTTGTGCAACACCTGTTATTGTCCTCCCAAAGACCAGCCAGGTAAAGAAGGAAAAAGGAAGATCAGAAAGAGAATGAAGTGCAGAGAGAGGAGATACACATCATCAAAGTACAAAAGACCAGATACATTAGTATAAATATCCATCAGCAGCAGAACTAAGTGTTCCACGTATATATGACTGATAGATGGTTAGTTGGTGGACTACAGAGACGATTATATAAACAGGTGTGTAGACAGCAGAGATGGGACTGCAGGTCAGGATGCAGCTCCTGAGATTCTGGTCTGCAAACATGTACAGAAGAGAAAAAGAGGGGACAGACCAGCACAACAAACTACAAGAACAATGGAGCACAATTATACTTATGAGATACTTCTTATTAATAACTGAGGATTGAGCTGATGCAGGTAAAGAGAAACAGAGGAGGTGGGGGCACCACTCAGTGGATCATGTTGGTGTCCCCTTGCAGCAGGTCTACAGCAGCAGATCCAGGATGAAGCTGTGTTGAAGACCAGCTGCTCCAGTCTGGTCCTGCATCTGCAGCTGTGACTACTGGTCCTAACACATTAAAGTACTATGTATATGCTTTATTAAACAGAAATGTTTGAAGTTTGGTTTTAAAGGTGGAGGTGGTGTCAGCTTCCATTTAAGATGTAATAGTATAACGTAATAAAGTTCTGACTTTAAAAACTCAGAAGTTTGTTACAGAAAAAAAATAATTAAAAGTGAGTGCAACAATACACCACAACAAAGAGAAGTGGTTTCTGGGATACGTAGTCATCAACACTGCGACAGAGGCCCTTCCTGGGACACACCCCTGACTGTGGCCACGCCTCCAACACACCTCAGTGTTGTGTTGTGTTAAGAATTCACTGCCAACAGGTTATAGGAGTAACATCAAGCTGCTTTAATGTCGTGACACAGGAAATTCTCCAGTCACAAATCCTTTCAAAATAAAGGCATGCTGCATCATACAGAAGACACCCCCCAAGTGACATTGGTAGTCAGAAGTTTGATTTGGGAATGATATGACACCTTAGTTTGAAGCATTCCAGATACAAAGCAGGAAAGAAACAGGGGCGCTCATATGCTACACACTTCTGAACGTCAGACTAGACATTACCAGCAGCAGTCAGTCATGAAAACGCCGGACGCAGTAATGAGCACAAACGAACATGTCCACTGATAAAAGGCCGGCAGTGTTCGTGTTTGTCCACTTATTTGTATAAAACAAGAACAGCTGTAAACGGTAACGTTGGCTGAGTGTTTGGTTCAGAAATTACGACTCCCAAGTACAAATGGACTGCACTGTTAGCTTTAACTTGGATAACTGGTCGCTTTTGGACCACATACAACATAATCCCTAAAACCCAGTGCACAGTCTGTACTGCACACTGGACCACTGCATTTTGGGACAGTGATAAGTGATAGACTGGTCCGTTATATACAGTGAAGTTTAGCTTTAAGGAGCAGACCAATGTGGTATTTTCTTTATTCTGTTTATTACATTTTTATCAGACCAGCAGCAGTGTGTGGTGTCAGAAACAACCTTTATCTCCTGAATGTGTTCACTAAAGTTGTCATTTCCAAGAATAAAAAGCACTTCCTTCAAACTGATCTGAATGATGCGTGTCAAACGATGGCGGGATAAACTTCTACTTTCAGCTCACGTGGTCATGCGGGTCATAACTCGTATCTAAGAATGTAGCCAACAGTCTGCTCTAGATGTTAAGTAAGCAGTGTTTTCAGCGATAAAACAACTGTACCACCACAATTTTAGAGAAAGCTGGGACACTGCATAAAACGTAAATAAAAAGAGTACGAAATGATTTCCATCCAGTTTCTACACCTGTTTTATGGTTTGCAGGGTCACGGGGGTCCGCTGGAGCCTATCCCGGCTCATTACAGGTCACCAGTCCATCACAGGCCCGCATACAGAGACACACGGCCGTGCACGCTCACAGCAATTTAGAATGATCAACCTAACATGCATGTTTTTGGATCATAGGAGGAAGCCGGAGTACCCGGAGGGAACCCACGCAGGCCCGGGGAGAACATGCAAACTCCACACAGAGAGACAGCCCGGGAATTGAACCAGGAACCTTCTTGCTGTGAGGCAACAGTGCTGACCACTAAACCAACTTGCAAACATAATAAATTCATATCTTTAAAAAACACAACATAGAAAACATATTGAAGATCTGGACTCCAGGCAGACCAGTCCAGCACCAGGACTTTTCTACAAAGAAACCCTGCAGCCACCAGGGGCCCAAAGCTACAATATCAGCCTCAACATCCAGCATTCGTGGAAACAAATAACCTGTCTATATTTTTGAATAAGAACTTTAAAGTAACTCACTGGGAAAAGTTTAATTTATGTTAATCAATTTAAATTTGTGAATAATGTACATGTATTAAAATGAAAATATAAAGGATTTTCTTGCAAATTTCTGCAGATTTGAGTCAGAAGAGTATTTTCATTAAAGCCTAAATCTTTTGTTATCCTAGTAAGTTTATAATGTCAGAAAATGTAAGACTTTTTTTTTAAATATCAAGAGATAATCTCTAATTTTTTACATAAAAATTTGAATTTGAGGTCTGAATTATGGGCCTTTCTATAAAGTTATATATTTTTAGTTTTTCCTCTTTCATAAATGTTTCATAAACATTGTTAGTTTATAAAATCTGATTTTTTTCCCTCTAAATTTGCAGGTTCATACGGTCAGAAAACAGAGCTCCCTTTAGTTTCACAAATGTAACTTGTTTTCTTCTTAAAGTGTCACAAATGAATGTGTCTGAACTAACCATCACACTGGACTTCAACCAAAAAGGTGCCTCCAAACTAAAGAGCCCACAAAAAAACTAGAAACAGCCCTGTGTGCAGTCCAAAAAGAACTTCACATTTGAATTGGTCTGACCACAGGACTTCTGCGTTGCTTCAGTCTATTTCAAATAAGCTTTGGCGCAGGGATGCCGGCGGTGTTCCTGGATTATATTCACATACAGTAGTTAATCTTCTTTGCATGACAGAGCCTGAACCTGAATTTGCGGACGGCATGGCCATCTGAGATTTGCACAACAAAGATTACACTTGGAAAATTAGACTTTGTAATTTTTCAGTAAATGTGGTTTACTGATATTTAGAAGAGCATGACGCACAGAAGTACCTTTCAAATTAAAAGTTCTGAGTTTAGATCACATCCTTCTCCATAATGTGCGGACGTGGAAGAACAGGGGTCATTGGAGATTCATTTTTCACTTGTAGAGCATCTGCAGGGGGCTGGTGTGACAGTTATTCCTGCTGATTCTGCTGTCTGCCTGGTAGAGGCTGGATGAGTTGGTGAAGGATGGAGACATGGATTGGGGGTTGCAGATGGGCGTGGGGTACCCTGGGGGCGGGGCCAGGGACCGGGGGTCAGTGATGGGGAGAGGAACGGGGCTGTGGTTCATGCTGACGGATGCTGGTCTCCGTGATCGCAGGGCCTGACGCTCGGACAGCTGGTTTCTCAGCTCCGACACTCGTTCTTCCTTCTGTGAAGATGAAACAAGACAACCGTGAGTTCTTTCTGCAACGCGTTGTATAAACTTTATTCAACATACTCATTTGGAATCTGTTATTCTGTTAACCAGCTGTTTTGAAACTTGAAACTGATAAAAGTAACAAATAATAATTTGAACACTGACTGATAAAAATCCAACATTGTTACATCAATAAAAAACAAAAATAAGACTAATGAAACTGTCCAGAACAAATGAGTTGGTGCCTTTAGAAAACGTGAAATAATGGGACCACAGTGACTTGTTACAGTAAAGTGTGTGCTGTCCGCCTGAGATTGGAGAAACTGTACACCAGGTTTGATTTTTCTGGTCTTGCTGCCCACTTTTAGGACAAAAAACTGATTGAATCCTGGAATATTTGCAGCTTTTTTGCAAGTACTTTAGATATTTAATTCCCCCAGCTGACAGCGAGGCAAAGATGAAGATATGTTGGTGTTTGTTCATGTAAGTAAAGCTGCTGAACAGCGAGATGTTTCAGATTTACAAGGAAGATGTGCTTTAGCAGCTGAACAGATGTGAGTCATGGTGAATAATTACTTATCCCCTCTTTAACTTCTTCATGTACAGATGATCCAGTGGGTTTCTGTTTGAGAAGGATTTGAACACATCTACAAACTAAATCTGAGACTCCTGTAGACCAGTGTTTCCCAACCCTGGTCCTCGGGCCCCCTCGGGCCCCCCTGCTTCAGCACACCGTGATACTAGTAGCTGTGTCATCAACAGAGCTGTACAGACGACCATTCATTTAATACAGGTGTGTTGAAGCAGGGTAACATCTGAAACATGCAGGACAGGGGACCCCGAAGACCAGATAAACTGGTATCTTACCTCCTGAATGATCTTCTGGAGCTCTTGGTTCTCCTTCTCCAGCTGTCTGGACTTCTCCTCGTCATGGTTGTTGGTGGAGGAGCCGGTCTTCATCGTCTCCTGGGCGTCAGAATGCCATTCGCCGCGGGTGATCAGACGTCGCATCTGACAAAACAAACGTTTTCACACAGAAGAGGCCGTTTCCAGCTGTTTCAGGGAAACTGACTTACAATTCCTTTTTTTAAACGGACAACAAAAAAATAACATTTTTATAAACACCAAATTTTTATTTTAACAAATTTAACTTAATAAAAACAATGACAATAACAACTAACTATGCTCAAAAATTTGGATTTTATAAAAACACAAAAAACCTACAATTCAGACTCAAGACAGCTGCAAAATAGCAAGAAATAATCTGCAATTGTGACCTGAACTTGTAAATTTGTGCTAAAATCATAAACGGACGGACGGACGGACGGACGGACGGACGGACGGTTTTACCTTGGGGATGAACAGAACTACCAGGGTGATGTAGACGGAGAAGACGATGGCCAGAGACGCGAAGGCGAAGGAGGCGTCCTGCTGCGAGGACAGAATCATGGTGACTGGAGCCGTGATGAGACAAAACACCTGACCAGAAGAAAACAGATCAAAGTCCTATTTTATTACTGAAAAAAATTAAGCTGCAGAAAAAACAAATCATAGAGAGCGAAAAAACTGTTTCACTGAAAATAAAAGGATGCAACAATGTTATTATACAAAAGGTAAATAAGGTATGCATAAAATAAAGTAAATACAATACTATAAAAACTATACAATGTATACAATCTAAATAAACATTAAATCAAATAAATCAAAATAAATAAATAAAGCAATGAAAACCGACTGAACCGGCATCATAGATAAAGGGATACCCTTACAGTTAACTTCAAATGAAGAACTGCAATAAAAAAATAATGAGCATCTACCTTCTAGTTCTGACAAAACGAGCTGTTGTTCCTGATTTTATGACTTCTGGGCAGCTAAAACATGCAAACTTCTTTTTGTTTTGTTTTGTTTGTTTGTTTTCTAGTACTCATTTCTGCCACCAGAGGGCAGAATTCAGCCACGACTGAACATCTGGTTCACTGACTACAATAGCAGCAAATGTGTGTGTTGTGTGTGTGGGAGTTTATTTCCTTTCTCTCTCGATTTCGCCCACACAGCTTAGTGTTCGGCTGGGTTTAGTGCATCATCAATAATCCTCTGAGATGAATTAAATGACAACGATGGGCACATAAACCAAAAATGGTGCCATTATGAAGACGCTGCTGATTAAAAAGCTGCGTCAGTTTGTGATTATGAAATTGATCGGAAAGACAGTTTCAGAGTAACGTCACCGTCTGTCAGATTCAGACAAATATAGAAACAGGGAGCAGGAACATCTCAGACTGTCAGAACAATGCTGCTGCACCTGTCTTCTTTTCGCTCTGTCGGTTCAAACTACATCTTCTGCAATATACAATGTTGGAGTGTGTGATATGGGCCACTTCCAGTTTTCTGGGGTCCTCGCCTAATAATCTATTAGTAGGTCCCTCTTTTATTTAGACTCCAGCATGAGGGAGGTGTTTGGACCATTGAGGATGAAATGTGGCGATGTATTGAACTGTTTCATGAAGCTCAAATTCAAGTAAACCTATCCAATAACCTTGAGACGTTTGGTGGCTCCAGATTACTTTATCTGGGGGTTTAAGTGTTAAGGCTGGTGGACAGGAAGGTCCAGAACTGTGTGAAACTGCTTTTCTCCAGTGCTTCGACACTGGTCTGCTGGGCTTACAGCAACATTGTAGATGGCCATGCCCACGGCTCGGTGGTCATTGATCTTCTCTGTGGAGATGGACTTGGTCTCGTAGGCCAGGAAGATGCCCAGCAGCAGCAGGAGGCCTTTATAACCATACACCACCCCTGTAGGAACACACAACACAGTATTAACGAGGAATGAGGCTGGTTTTAGTTCTGAAGCTCATTTCAGGTTATCACGACACCAGTCGTCCTAAAGCTTATATTTTAAAAGACCATACCAAAGACTTTATTTTGTTTATACTCTACAGTTACACTTTTTATTTCTCTTCAGCACAATATTTTCTCCAATGTTTTCTACTTTATTGATCCCCCAGGGGGGAATTCCAGATTTACTCCAGTATTTATTTATTTATTTACTTATTATTTTATTGACCTTTCATTGCTATTATTTCTTGAACACTTTTTTTCCCTGAACACCAGACGTTAGTTCATGTGAATGAAGACTTTTCCTCAATCAGAGTTGATCCTGGTGTTCAACAGGGTTCTGGACTTGGGCCATTACTTTTCCCTCGCTTATATATTTGGCTAAAACATGCTAACCGGTGGTATAGCCTTCTCAGGAAACAAAGAGAACGTCCAGGTATGATTGGTTTTCCACTCACCCAGCCAAGTGTTCATCTTTTCTGAGCTGCAGTGCTCCAGTAACGGCTGGATTAGCACATCTTGGTCCCCTTTCGGGGCCTCTCTGGTGAATTTCTGTTCAAATACACCAAACATGAACAAAGAGGTCAGAAAACACCAACAACGTCAGCAATATATGGATGTAGTGAAGAAGGACATGAGGTCGGTTGGTGTGAGAGAAGAGGACGCAGAGGTGGGGTTACATGACTGGTTGGATGATTTGCTGGATTCCCCGTAGGTGTGAGTGTGAGTGTGATTGGTTGTTTGTCTCTGTATGTGGTCCTGCGATGGACTGGCGACCTGTCCAGGGTGGACCCCTGCCTTTCGCCTGGTATGCATCGGGATCGGCTCTGACAGACCCCCGTGACCCTGAGAAGGAGTAAGCCGGTCTAGAAAATGGATGGATGGATGGATGGATGGATGGATGGATGGATGGATGGATGGATGGATGGATGGATGGATGGATGGATGGATGGATGGATGGATGGATGGATGGATGGATGGATGGATGGATGGGTGGGTGGGTGGATGGATGGATGGATGGATGGATGACCCTGAAGGGAGGAGCCAAAAGGAAAAAATAAGATTTTGTAATCTTACAAATTTGTGAGAAAACTTCATAAATTCTGAATTTTGCACAAAAAAATGCATTTATAACTGTGAATTAAATTTTTTTTCTTTCAAATTTGTCCATGAAATTTGATTTTTTAAAGATTTTTCTTGCAGTTTTAATTTTTTCCTCACATGGTCCTAATACACCATGCTAGCTCACCTAAAATTATCCGAATTTATGTTAGATGCATTTTAATTTTAATCAGATGAATAATTCTAGTTCTTTTTCCTCTTCTTGGATCAGATAATCCTAAAGGGTTTGAACTCTTCCATCACACTTTAGTTGTATTGAAGAGGAGCCCCCACACAGAAACTTGCTCAGGGAACCTTAAAAGCTAGAAACCAAAAAAAATTTCTGTTCTTTCAGCAGAAATTTACTTCAACATCAAAACAAAAATATCTAAAGCACAAAAAGGGTCATATTTAAGATCTGTATTGTCTTCTAAATAGAAAATGATTATGAAAAGAAGATTTCTCACTTCATGTTCTTGAGCACTCTGAAAATACTCTTTTAGTACTTTTTAAAATGTTTTTTTACAACATAGTGCACACAAAGGAAACTTGAAATTTCCCTTTGATGAAATTATTTCACTCTATAAGTTTTTCACTGCATACCTCCACTGTGATGTGTAGCGGGTCAATGATCTGCCAGATAACCAGAGACAGGAAGTCAATGGCGAGCAGAACGCCAACTGTAGCATAGAGTTTCCACGGTTCCAGGTGCTGCTGGGAAATAAATGGTGATTGTTACTATAGAAACACGGTGACAGGTCTGGATACCGAGGAAGGGGTCCATGGTGCTGAAAATAGAGCCAGAAATCAAAGATGCATCACTGACTGAGGCCAATTGAACTGCAACACTGTTGTGTTGCCATGACGACCGAGGAGGCTGCGATGACGTCACTCAGTAAATAAAGCTGTTCCTTAATTTATTTGCAATGATTTGTTTCTTGTATTGACAGTCGGTCAGTCAGCAGCATGACTGGACATTCGATGTTGATTCTCTTTCATGTCCCTGGTGCACAGAGATTCCTCCACAATCTAATTTGACTATATTTTGCTGAGATAATGAGATATTCAGCAAACGTTATTTTGAAACTTTAACAATTTGTAGATGCAGTTTTTCACTAACAGTGAACCTTGGGCCATCTTCATGTTCAGCCACGTCCCTGACCTTTCATGATCAACCCAATTGGTTGTAAGTGTTCCTCCTTTTTAGTACCACTCACTTTTCCAGCCTTTTGTTGCCTTTGACCAAACATTTTAGAGACCCGCTGCCACCATCAAATTCAAGATGAGCTCATATTTTGCATGAAATTATAAAATGTCCCACTTTCAACATTTGATATATCTTATGTCCTATTATAAATAAAATATGCGTCTACCTAAAACATTCTTTCCCGACAAGTCCCCGGCTCGTTTACCTTCCTCTTGTCCTTCTTCTCGTCCTTCTTCGTGAAGACCGTGTGGACCCACCAGATCTTGGTGAACATGCTGCCGTAGGCGAGACTGAAGCCCAGACCAAGAAGCCACAGACGAAACTAGACGACAGCAGAAAGAAAAGGTTTCATGCTGATATTCTGCATAGTAAAATGAGAAATATGCAAACATGTCCCAATCTTTCTTTGAGGAACATAGTTTTAAACATTTAAGCGATTTCCCCGAACATTTCCATCTTTGCTCCTCAGAGACTCTTCATCATAACACTTATTCAGTTTTCAGTGTTGTGTTTATCTGCCATCAGCTTTCATGAACAATCGGTAAGCCTGACAACCATTATCATTATTGAGGCTCCATAAATAAACCAAAGAGTGAGTTTTGTTATTTTTAACAGCGTACCTGGCAGATGACAGGAAACTGGCTGCTGTGGATGTGAAGCCCGTCGATGCCCAGAGGGAAGACAGCAGCCAGCGCCATCATGCATCCCACCGCAGTCATGTTGTTCAGGTAGGGCTGAGAGTTCTGAATGTACCTGCCAACAGTCACACACAGCTTCATGGAGACCGCCCACCTGCACGGAGGACAACTGTAAAGCAGATAGGCGCTGCTGTCTCTGAATTCACGTTTCAGTTCTGCTCCCTTCACCAGCCACGTCCTTCCCTCAAACCCCATCAACCGTTACCAAACCGTTCTTTCTGCATGAATGTGTCGTATAAATGTGTTTAAGGAGATAACACAAGAACGCTTACGATTCCTGTCTTTATAGAACATACTTATTAAACATTTAGAGGAACAAGTAAGTGAACCTTTGGCGTGAACAGCTGGTTGATGGTCGTTGGTAGCAGTGACTTCAACAAGGTCTTTCAGTAGCGCTGGATCTGTGAAGCAAGCACACATCATGATGCTGCTTCCACCATGCTTCATCATTGGGATGTTTTCATGTCGGTGAGGTTCAGCCATACACCCGCTGCTTCAATGGAAGCTTATTGGATTCAGTAGTTTGAGCCCCCTAATGAGTTTGGAGGTGTGGGTTACAGCTAGTTTGATTGATACAAGCCATGCCTTGTTAAAAACAGATCTCTATAGACATATGATCAAGAGAAGTTGATCTGCATGAGGATGGAAACGGATAAGTAATCCATCACTCCACAGTCAGATAAACTGCCTGGAAACTGAGAAGTTTACTTGTGATTACGTTCATACTGTCGTCCTAGTTGGTTTTGTTTATGGTTCTTTTTTCAGACAGGGTAAAAAGTTTTCTTTACCTTCACATGTTTCAACTACACCTGCAGTCTTCCTAAGAAGATCTTGCTGGCTGTTTTATGGACGACGCTCAGACAGCAGGGGTGCACCCCCTGCTGTCTCAGGCTCTGCTGAGGACCGCATCCCAGATGTGGGACAGTATGTAAGCTCCCTCTTCCCTGTTGATGGTCCTCGGGGCAGTTTTCTGATCTTGATAGCTTCCTTGATCCAGCAATGGTGTTTATTGCTTTCTCGAGAGGTTTAATACTGTGGCTACTCTTCTTAGAAGTGGACATCCAGCCAAGATGACTCCAAAGACACAACACAAAATCTTCAATGAGGTTCTGAAGAACCCATGACTAACAGCTAAACACTTGAAGACATCATGGTGGAGAGCTGATCACATTTGGTCATTCTGTGATGATCAGAAATGACGGAAAGACCTTGTTGAATTAATTGCTTCCAAATGTGGTTCAACCAGCTGTTGACTCCAAGGGTTCACTTACTTTTACCTCCAGTACTGTGACTGTTTAACGAGTGTGTTCAGTGAGACCATTTTGTTTGTGTGTATTGTGAGTTGGATGAACCTCAGATCGCATTGTGACCTGTTAATTCAAGGGTTTCGCAGACTGCTGTTCACTGAGGGTGAAGGTGACCTTTAGTACCTCACGTTGCTGTTGTAGATATTGAAGCTGAGGCACACAATGCCGAGCAGGATTCCCAGTCCGGCAAAGACAGACATGGACACAAACAGCTTCTGGGACAGGTAGCGAAACTCTTCAATGACCACAGTCTGGTCTGCAGGAGGTCCTGGACCTGATGGACACACAGGAGATGTGATGTGATTAAAGAGAACATCAACTCATGTGAGTAGAAATGGAGCAGAAAATGCCCCTTGATGTTTGCTCCAAAAGGTTGTATCGGTGTCCAGCCATGCCTTCTGCAGTTTTCTACGGTCGACATTTGGCTTTGAACTTCACCAAATATCCTTTAGACGAGGCCCAGTTTGACACTTTCTTCTGGTCTTTGGTCTCCACTAGTTAACAAAATGTGAGCCATGACACACATGCCAAAACCCAGTTATGAACTCTGGCACAGATCAGGCCCACAGAGCAGCCGCCAACGGCTTAACTGAGGCGTAAGTGTTAGAGTAGTGTCTGTGTAGCCGGTCTGTGTAGCCGGTCTGTGTAGCCGGTCTGTGTAGCCGGTCTGGGTAGCCGGTCTGTGTAGCCGGTCTGGGTAGCCGGTCTGGGTAGCCGGTCTGTGTAGCCGGTCTGTGTAGCCGGTCTGGGTAGCCGGTCTGGGTAGCCGGTCACCAACGAGCTAAAACTACGTTGAACTACGTCTTTTATTAGAAAGTCTTTTCAAGCATCAGATAGCTGATAGTTGTTGTGACTGAGATCATTCCTGTTGCGGCTCCTCCAAACTAGGCAACGCTCAAGTTAGCCACTTCCAGTGTAATTTGTCATTTTAAGCAAGTTATGTATTTTATGCAAATTTGAGGGTTGATCAGTCAAAAATACCCCCACAACCCCGTACAGATTTTGGTAATAATATGGCCCTAATACAGTGCTGTGCCACATTTGCTAACCTCAGGTAAATTTATATTAGGTTGCCAGGTTTATTTTGCTCGTTCAACTGGAATTTAAACTTCATATTTAAAGATCTAACCTGTTTTCATCTTAAATGGATTTAAACTCCCTGTCATACTGGAGTTTTACTAAACAGGAGACCCCAGACAGGATGTTGCACAGGTCCCTAAAAAGCTGGAAACAGGCCTCTATGACAACATACTCTTTATGATCGTTTCCTCTTCTAACGAGTTCTGTGTTATTTCCAATCTATAAATTGAAATGTGTTTGAACATACAACCAGGGATTAATGTGAGCAGCTACCTGTTTCATGTAGGAACCTCTGTATGGTGGGATTACTTCTACTACAACTAGGATAAATCAGAATACATTTTAAAAAAATCTCACCGTGCCCATTTTTATCATGGTTAGACAATCAAAACACCTGAAAGTTTTCATCTTGTGTTTTCTTATTTGTGTCCTTCAAAGATCACAAAGCCTCACGTACTCTCAGTTACCACTCCTCTCTCAGTTTTGTAAGTTTCTTGTACTAACATGGAGATGGGTTTGTCAGTGAAAACAGGAAGCAGTAAGAGCGATAACGCCTAATGACTATGAGTGGGTGTTTGCTGAAGGCAGAGATCTCCTACACTAAAACCTGTCTGTGCCCTTGATGGAGGAATCACGATAGTACGTTACCATGGCGACTGGCCCCATAATCACTGCCATGGCAACATGAGAGGCAGCGATGCAGCAATGGTTGTCAGGGAGACCAAACGAATGAGCAAAGACTAAAGAGCAGCTTCAGAGCAAATCCCAGTAAAGTGTTGACAGGAAAGAGTCACAGGATGTTAGATGGATAAAAACAGCAAAAGAGAGTGAAGTTTAGAGAGAGAAAATGGCTGGATCAGATCAGCTTGTACTAATTTGGGTCCAGCAAGGACCTGGTTGGCCTAATGAGGACTGGTTCCGTCACATCTCCCCATGAAGGACACTGCTGACCATCCTTGCGGGGAGGAAAAAGCAGGTCACTGAAAGGACAGCCTTACTGAAGGCAACAAGACCTCAGAATCAAACATTAAAAAAAGCTGTTGAGGAACCTTAATATAGATCTCAGCCGTTTCTGAGAACCTGCAGTAAATTCTCAAAGCAAAGTAAATAATTATTTCTATATCACATTAGAAAACAACTGCGTTGACCAAACTGCTTTCCAATCAAATAAAATGCATTATTAAAAACAAAAAGGGGACCTTTTAAACATCTGTGAAATAGAACATCTGTACATCGTTCTGGGCGTCGTTCTCCTCTCACACCTGAACGCTAACGAGAAGAAATGTGCTTTCACCAGACGCTAACTTTCCAACTCCCAGGTAGTGGTCATTAGAGGATGACCACTAGGGGCTGGCTCCGAAAGTGAGTCAGTCTCCACTGACCTTCATGAAGTTCCTCGTCTGGCCAACCTGATGATCAGTAGAGGAACTGCGACTGTTTTCCACTCTCAGGATGAAGTCCGTTTAGGGATGAAAACCAACCACCGACATTCTAACTTATATGATGAGGCCAACTAGAAAGGATGAAAAACTGCCTCACCTGCCTTAACTCCTGATCAATATGATATATAGGGATCAAAATTGCATAATATGGGATCTTATATATATGATACCGAACAAAAGCAGAGCAAAGGAAGCCCACGAAGAGGACTCCGGGAGAGAGGAGGTCAGACAAAACAGAACATTGGAGGGGAGTGAGGGAGCGATGGCAGGAGCAATGAAGACGAATGCCCCTCACCTATCCACCGGTCATTCCCATACCAGGAAAGATTGCCTTTGGTGCTGTCGTAGTAACCAATCTTCTTATAGCTTCCTCCTGACAGAGAAAGAGACGTGAAAGAGGAACGTTTCACTCCAAAATCATAGTTGGAATGATGGTGGTAACAAGGTTGGTAACCTACACAGAGACCTTCAGAGGCTTGAAACGAGGCATCTGGACTTCCTTTAGTTTTGTATTGAGCTCATAAACTGTAGAAGTCTTATGGAAATCACTGACCCTCCATCACTTTTGTAGGTCGTTAGTCTTTTGTCCATCATCAGGTGTTTGTGATCAACGTTTGTGAAATTGCCCAATCACATCCAGACCTCCACAGGGTTTGTCAACCAAACCCAGGCAGTGGAGACCATCAGGAAATGAAGATGGAATCTTAAAAGACCCCATCTGGAACAAGAACTGTCCGTAATCAGAAGTTTATATCATCAGGCTGGGAATATTTCTACTAAGACAGAGGAGAACGTAGAGGAGCACGAGGACATTAAGAAAGAACTATTGAGAACTTCTAACCTGCAGATATCCCAACAGGGCCAACTGGGCTTAGAGATCTGAAGATTCATCTCTAAGCACAACATTAAATAGAGGAGGTCTCAGATTTCACCTCTGAAACACCTACAATGCAGCCTTGAATCTTTGATTCATGCAACTGAACCCAGGTAAACATCTGACAGTGGGCCGACGCCCCAGAGAAGTGATAGGGGGGTTAGTGATTTGCTCTTGACGTCTACAGTTTATAAACTCAAAACTCCACTTCAGTGTTGTGGGTGGCTAGGTAGGTAGGTAGGTAGGTAGGTAGGTAGGTAGGTAGGTAGGTAGGTAGGTAGGTAGGTAGGTAGGTAGGTAGGTAGGTAGGTAGGTAAGTGGGTAGGTAGGTAGGTAGGTAGGTAGGTAGGTAGGTAGGTAGGTAGGTAGGTAGGTAGGTAGGTAGGTAGGTAGGTGGGTGGGTGGGTAGGTAGGTGGGTAGGTGGGTGGGTAGGTAGGTGGGTAGGTGGGTGGGTAGGTAGGTAGGTAGGTGGGTAGGTAGGTCGGTA
>CM026217.1:22879159-22927284 GCA_014839995.1 Xenentodon cancila
GGTCGGTCGGTCGGGTCGGTCGGTCGGTGGGGTGGTGGGTCGGTCGGTCGGTCGGTCGGTGGGTCGGTCGGTCGGTGGGTCGGTGGGTGGGTCGGTCGGTCGGTCGGTCGGTCGGTGGGGTCGGTCGGTCGGTCGGTCGGTCGGTCGGTCGGTCGGTCGGTCGGTCGGTCGGTCGGTCGGTCGGTCGGTCGGTCGGTCGGTCGGTGGGGTCGGTGGGTAGGTGGGTAGGTAGGTAGGTATACATACCTTGAAGCTGTTCAATAAGAGTCCAGGCCATTCGAGAACCTTGAGCGTCAAATACAACATGACCCTGAAAGGAAGTTGGACGTTATTTTGTTATTTGAACAGATGTGTCTCGTCTTCGCTTCACTCTTTCTCACTCTTGAAGTGACATTATCATCCAACACACTTCATCCTGCATCATTCTCTGCCAAACAAAGAAATCTGTCTCAACATGTGCAAGTGTGTGTTTAACCATACGACCAAGCGAGGCCTGTTTAAGATTCAAATAGTTTTTGTTTTTTGATGGTAACTGGTCTTTACCTCCCTAGGATCTTTTCAAATTGGTTAGAGTTTACAGAATGCTTTCTGATGGTTATCAGACTGATGGAAAAAGTCATACAGTGCATCTCATTCTTGGACACCAAACTGATTCAGTTCAGTTCAGTTCTATTCTATTTATATACCATCTATTACAACACAGCTGTCTCTAGGATCTAGGATCACACCGTCAAAGGTACAGAAGACAAGATACGTTAGTATGAGGAAAAGGGAGATCAGATGAATGGTAACCCTCTCTGATTGGTGGATGACCACCAGCACCAGTCAGTGTAAGTAATCATTTTAGCTTCCGCTGTTACTAGAGGTGGCAGAAGTTAAAAGGTAAAAATTCCTTATATCGTGTGTCTTCTTAAAATTAATGTATTTTTCCTCAACGTTTGAAGTTATGACCACAAGGTTGTTTCTTTTTGTCTCTCACATGGCTTCAGGAAGAAACCAAGAACTGTACAATGCTCTTCTTCTTCATCCTAAAACTGGTCTATTAAGGCTTATCATCAGCATATTTTATAAAATACCTGCTGAAGAAAATGCTAGTAAAGGAGTTATGTACAGCATTAATAAAACGCAGCCTCAAGAGGAGTCTCTGAGGGTGACGTTACTTATCTGGTGGTCAACTCAACCTGTGAGGATGAACCTGGAGAGCTGATGAAGTAACACACACGACACCAGCAGGCCTGTGGTGTCGGTACAAACGTGCATATACAGTAGAACTACAAATAGCTGTCTACTTTACAGAAGCAGACTGTTGTACAACTTTGTTTTGGTTTTTCGATAACCTTCAGTCCTTTTAGTTGCTAAAGGTTCATTCAAATTAAAATTGTCTTTATTTGTCACGTACACATTCAACATGGTACAACGTGCAGTGAAATGCTTTGTGTACCTGCCTAACAAACAGTAACAAACAATGGAAGATGGAGGTGTGGAGGTTTTGCTGAGTTTTGTGCAGTGAACTGAAATGTGCATGTAAGTGTTGATCAGTTCTGTTTAGTGTTCGTTGAGAATGCAGATGGCCTGAGACAAGACGCTCCTCCTCATCCTCCTCATCTTCCTCACCCTCCTCATCCTCCTCACCCTCCTCATCCTCCTCACCCTCCTCCTCATCCTCCTCACCCTCCTCATCCTCCTCACCCTCCTCCTCATCCTCCTCACCCTCCTCATCCTCCTCACCCTCCTCATCCTCCTCATCCTCCTCACCCTCCTCATCCTCCTCACCCTCCTCCTCATCCTCCTCACCCTCCTCATCCTCCTCACCCTCCTCATCCTCCTCATCCTCCTCACCCTCTACTCCTCCTCCTCGCCCTCCTCATCCTCCTCACCCTCCTCATCCTCCTCACCCTCCTCACCCTCTACTCCTCCTCCTCGCCCTCCTCATCCTCCTCACCCTCCTCATCCTCCTCACCCTCCTCATCCTCCTCATCCTCCTCACCCTCTACTCCTCCTCCTCGCCCTCCTCATCCTCCACACCCTCCTCCTCCTCACCCTCCTCCTCCTCCTCACCCTGCTCATTCTCCTCACCCTCCTCATCCTCCTCATCCTCCTCCCCACCCTCCTCATCCTCCTCACCCTCCTCCTCCTCCTCACCCTCCTCACCCTCCTCACCCTCCTCACCCTCCTCATCCTCCTCCTGCTCATCCTCCTCACCCTCCTCATCCTCCTCACCCTCCTCATCCTCCTCCTGCTCATCCTCCTCATCCTTCTCACCCTCCTCATCCTCCTCCCCACCCTCCTCATCCTCCTCCCCACCCTCCTCATCCTCCTCCTCCTCCTCCTCACACTCCTCATCCTCCTCCTGCTCATCCTCCTCACCCTCCTCATCCTCCTCACCCTCCTCATCCTCCTCCTGCTCATCCTCCTCATCCTCCTCACCCTCCTCACCCTCCTCATCCTCCTCCCCACCCTCCTCATCCTCCTCCTCCTCCTCCTCACACTCCTCATCCTCCTCACCCTCCTCCTCCTCCTCCTCACCCTCCTCCTCCTCCTCCTCACCCTCCTCATCCTCCTCATCCTCCTCCTCCTCCCCACCCTCCTCATCCTCCTCACCCTCCTCATCCTCCCCACCCTCCTCATCCTCCTCACCCACCTCATCCTCCTCATCCTCCTCACCCTCCTCATCCTCCTCACCCTCCTCCTCCTCCTCACCCTGCTCATTCTCCTCACCCTCCTCATCCTCCTCATCCTCCTCCCCACCCTCCTCATCCTCCTCACCCTCCTCCTCCTCCTCACCCTCCTCACCCTCCTCACCCTCCTCATCCTCCTCCTGCTCATCCTCCTCACCCTCCTCATCCTCCTCACCCTCCTCATCCTCCTCACCCTCCTCATCCTCCTCCTGCTCATCCTCCTCATCCTCCTCACCCTCCTCACCCTCCTCATCCTCCTCACCCTCCTCATCCTCCTCCCCACCCTCCTCCTCCTCCTCACACTCCTCATCCTCCTCCTGCTCATCCTCCTCACCCTCCTCATCCTCCTCACCCTCCTCATCCTCCTCCTGCTCATCCTCCTCATCCTCCTCACCCTCCTCACCCTCCTCATCCTCCTCCCCACCCTCCTCATCCTCCTCCTCCTCCTCCTCACACTCCTCATCCTCCTCACCCTCCTCCTCCTTTTCACCCTCCTCCTCCTCCTCCTCCTCCTCACCCTCCTCATCCTCCTCCTCCTCCCCACCCTCCTCACCCTCCTCATCCTCCTCACCCTCCTCCTCCTCCTCACCCTGCTCATTCTCCTCACCCTCCTCCTCCTCCTCACCCTCCTCCTCCTCCTCCTCCTCCTCACCCTCCTCATCCTCCTCCTCCTCCCCACCCTCCTCACCCTCCTCATCCTCCTCACCCTCCTCCTCCTCCTCACCCTGCTCATTCTCCTCACCCTCCTCATCCTCCTCCCCACCCTCCTCATCCTCCTCACCCTCCTCACCCTCCTCACCCTCCTCATCCTCCTCCTGCTCATCCTCCTCACCCTCCTCATCCTCCTCCCCACCCTCCTCATCCTCCTCACCCTCCTCACCCTCCTCATCCTCCTCCTGCTCATCCTCCTCACCCTCCTCATCCTCCTCACCCTCCTCATCCTCCTCACCCTCCTCATCCTCCTCCTGCTCATCCTCCTCATCCTCCTCACCCTCCTCACCCTCCTCATCCTCCTCATCCTCCTCACCCTCCCCACCCTCCTCATCCTCCTCCTCCTCCTCCTCACACTCCTCATCCTCCTCCTGCTCATCCTCCTCACCCTCCTCATCCTCTTCACCCTCCTTATCCTCCTCACCCTCCTCATCCTCCTCCTGCTCATCCTCCTCACCCTCCTCATCCTCCTCACCCTCCTCATCCTCCTCCCCACCCTCCTCATCCTCCTCCTCCTCCTCCTCACACTCCTCATCCTCCTCACCCTCCTCCTCCTCCTCACCCTCCTCCTCCTCCTCCTCACCCTCCTCATCCTCCTCATCCTCCTCCTCCTCCCCACCCTCCTCATCCTCCTCACCCTCCTCACCCTCCCCACCCTCCTCATCCTCCTCATCCTCCTCATCCTCCTCATCCTCCTCACCCTCCTCATCCTCCTCCTCCTCATCCTCCTCACCCTCCTCATCCTCCTCCCCACCCTCCTCATCCTCCTCCTCACCCTCCTCATCCTCCTCACCCTCCTCATCCTCCTCATCCTCCTCACCCTCCTCACCCTCCTCACCCTCCTCACCCTCCTCATCCTCCTCATCCTCCTCCCCACCCTCCTCATGCTCCTCATCCTCCTCACCCTCCTCATCCTCCTCACCCTCCTCATCCTCCTCACCCTCCTCCTCCTCCTCCTCATCCTCCTCACCCTCCTCATCCTCCTCACCCTCCTCCTCCTCTGTATGAGCCTTCAGGCTGCGGGGACATCTCCCTGAAGGCAGCAGCGTTAAAACGTCTGTGGGTTCATGTCATTATGGGAGACTGGTGGGTGTAAGGTTATTCTGTCTGTTCAAAGATTAAACATACTCCCTTCTTTGAAAATAATTATTAATAAAAACAAAAAACATCCCTAATGTTCCTGTTTCCTACATCACTTAAACACAGCATCCATGTGTGGTTCACCATGGTGCTGAAACCTGAAAAAGAATATTAAAACTCTTTTCACATTTGTAAACGGAAATAGAAAAAGGTAATGACACAAATAATGGACATGAGATATGAATAAGTATATATAGTTGTAAAGTATGTGCTGGTAAAGTTGTTTTGAGCGTGTTCATCTACCCTGATATTTGCTGGTTAAATAGCACAAACTTGGGGCAAATTATTGTGTAGATTGAAGAATCTTAATTTGAAACTATATCTCATAAAACATGTACATGTTCCGTTTAGGAGCCTAGTGTCCCGACCTGTGTGTTGTTATACATGGACCATACAGATGTAGTTATATTGTTAAGTAAAGCTTTTGGTCCCTAAATTCAGACCTTTGTTCTTCTTAAAATGCAGCAGATTAAAGCACGGCTCGTCTTAAAGGGTTTGAACTCCCCCATCACACTCAAGGTTTCATAAAAATATGAGCTCCAAGAGGCAGCCTTTTAACATGTCGTCTCCATGTCTGCATTTCTGCCTGGAGTTCTGGGACTTACTGAAACTCCTTCGAAGGAGCTGGTGTTCATTGCTTTGTAGATCTCAGCAGTGATGAGTTTGTTGTGGTAGTTGAAATCTTCCAGACCGTAGCCCTTGGCCTTAAGGGGTTTCACAGTCTTGTTCAGGGCCAGGGCTAGTGCCCACACAGCATCATAGGCCAGCGGGGCCTCCTGGAAACCACCAGTCTCCTCTGGATTTTTACCCCCCAGTTTCGACATCAACTGGGAGAGGAACTCCTGAGAGGTCTGAAGAAGAGAAAGCATGATAAAATGTGAATGCTGTTTGTTCTTATTACTGAGATGATGTCCAACACATTTGTACCAGAACCTTTAACATTCACACTGACTGAAGTGAACTACACTGAGATGAAAATGCAGGCATCCGTCCCCATAATTAACATGTTGAGTGGGAAATGTGCTGGAACTGTGAACCTGGTCTTTTTAATGATTTTACTTTGCCCTTTGAAGTCTTTATAAAATCACAGTGCAAAAATGAGCTCAAATCATTTTTTGCCCACCTCCATCGGATTTTTACATTTTACTTTAATTTGTCTACCAAAGCCAAACGTATGCCAGAACCAACTTGACCAGTCATACCCATTCTCTTGACAAATTTCTCTCTGGTGAAACAGGTCTGGTACCTCCCATTCAAAGTAATTTTCACCAGTACAGAACAAATCAAACTGATCTCAGCAGCGGGCTTTATGCAAAGACTCTCACAGGACCGTCCAAGAGCCATAAAGTCAAACCAACCAAGACGACATGTTTCATTTCTGATTGGTTGCATATCGATCCAGTTGCATCTAGTTCATTCTGCATTCCTTTGTACTGAACCCTGGAAATCAAAGTTGAATTGAGAGGAACCAGATTGATTCTTGAGGTATAGAATCAAGATGGCTGGCCAGGCTATGCTTATACAACCAAAAATAAGAAAAAGCTTTTTTCTTTGTAAAAAGTATGAAAACAAAATATATCATGTTTTTTTTCTTTTTGTTCTCCTCAGCTTTGTTTAACTTGATGATGTACTTTACTGTGTAAAAAAGAAACCCAATTAATGTTGCCTAGAGGTGACGTCAAACCTAAACAAATCTGGAAAACTGACTGGGAACATAAATCACAGTGTCATTTATGTATAAACTCGCATCTGAACGAATTAACACAAGACAATGAGGAGTGTTATAATGTAACATTAATGAAGCAGGGGTCCTCATACAGAGCCTTGTGGTACTCCATAGTTGGTACAATCCATGTTTCCATGATGGTGGACCCTCCCAGATGTCTCCAAGTCCAGAGATGTCACCTCTGGAGGCCACAGGTTGTCTATACACCCTTATCTAAACTGAATATAACACGAAATGGGTTCACTTGTTTGAAACTTCATTTTTTGTTTTCTTGCACCTTATTACTAGCACTAAATTCCACTTTTTTTGGTAATCTGTTGCAGGTATGAAATGTAAAATAATGTATGTATATTAACAAATTAAATCAAGATGATGAGAAAGAAACATGACATTTTTTGGGTTCATACTGTTTCCATAGTAATAAAAGTTAAAGTAACCAAAGGGATTAAAAAAAAAATTGTTCTGATTTGGGATTACAGTAACCTTGGAAATAAATAGATTTGGTGTGCATTCAGATTTGGCATGTGAACCAGGCATGACAAATCCAGGATGGGTTTGTTTTCCAGAGATTTTCTGGATCTCACTGATAAATCACAGTTGAAGATAATGTATGTCCTACCAGGTTGGACGCCCCTCGCACCGTCTCTGGATTGAGCATAACAATCTCAGTGGTCACATGACCTTCCACAGCCTCCATCATTTGCTCCACCGTACAGTTGATGGATGGGTCTTTAATTTTGAACCAGTTATCAGCGTACCAACCAATAAGGAACCAGACGTACTTCTTCCCGTACAGCTTCTCTTTGTACACCTGCGGATGGAGAACGATGGATCAGTGACAACGGTGACCACATATACAGCACTTTGATATGTGGCTCCTTGTTTTTAAAAAGTTGTGTTTGCTTTTGAAGAGAGATTCATGAACTGATTTAGTTTCTGACAATGATTGTGTTATTTGCACAATTATGTCATTAGTATGATGTGTTAGTGGACATTTTATCCCACGAGGTTTAAGATTTGTGATATGATTATTGTCATTATTACAGGGATTTTATTTGTCCTCTAAGTAATTCTCTTTTTTGGTTTGTTTGTTTTTCAAAAATAACACTTACATACTGGAAATAATGAAATTAAATGAAAAAAATAATTAAACAAATGAGATGCGTTATGGTGGATTACTGAAATGCAGCAGGAAATAAAAAGGTTTTCAACCTTGACTTAAAGCAAATGAGAGTTTCAGCAGCCCTGATGCATTCTGGGAGTTTGTTCCACAGGTGAGGAGCATAAAAGCTGAACGCTGCCTCACCGGTTTGGTTCTGACTCTGGGTCCAGAAAGTGGGCGTGGCCCTGATGACCTGAGGGTTCTGGTTGGTTCACAGTGGACCAGGAGATCAGAGATGTATTTTGGCCCAAAACCGTTAAGAGATTTAAAAAACAACAGCTGGATTTTAACATCTGTTCTGTGACAGACAGGAAGCCAGTGTAAAGATCTAAGACCTGGAGTCATGTGGTCCAGTCTCCAGGTCTTAGTAAGACAGGCAGCACCGTCCTGAACTAACTGCAGATGTTTGATGGATGTTTTCAGGGAAACCCGTGAGAACAGCGTTACAGTGGTCCAGTCTACTGAAGACAAGCGTGGACAAGTTCTTCTAAGTCCTGCTGAGACATCAGTTCTTTAACCCTCCAAATGTTCTTTAGGTGACAACAGACTGACTTCACTACTGTGTTCATGTGGCTGTTGAAGTTCAGGTCTGAGTCCAGAACTCCCACATTTCTGGCTTGGATCTTGGTGTTTAGCTTCACTGCTGATGTTTAATCTTTCTCCTTTGGCACAAAAAGAAAAACATTTGCACCAGGTCTTAAGATGTAAATGCATTTTTAAAATGTTTTATGTAAAGCATTTTGAATTGTTTTGTATATGAACTGTGCTAATCAAATAAACTTGCCTTGCCTAAATAGCGGTCCCCAAAAGCTAGAAATTGTGAGTTAATTAACATGTAAATATACAATTGCAGCCAAACGTAAACAGGCACGTGAATTTTTATCTTGATTCTTGAAATCCTGGAAGACCTTACCTCACAGAAGACCTTCCTGGCCTCGGTCTCATAAAACAAGCCAACAATAATTCTGGCATCTTGTCGCTTGAAGGTAAAAACATAAAGAAAGACACAGTCAGACTGTGAGAGACAATAATGGTCAATGAAGACATGATGGTCATCCTGAGGTGTTGATTGTGAACTGAAGAACCAGCTCTTGGTCCACACCGCAGTAGCAGTTAATGTCGTCTACACTGAGTTACAAAATATTCTGATGAGAGTCGTAATTCATCTCACGCTCAAACAAACCTGCGTGTGAAACCCTGTGATTCAACAGCTTGTACACTCGTTTACATCACAAATTACACTGAAACTAACTAACTTTGGCAAACTTAACCTACGAGCTGCGGTAACTGTGGCTAACTTTAATTTGTTAAAATAAGACAAGTTTCTCAAGTTAATGAGTGTTTACTTTGTTGATGTCAGTGTAGGCCTCGGTGAGGTTTCTTTTACTTTTCTAATTGGAGTGCCTTCTTCAGAGGGCAGCCCAGTCGAAACTTTCAACTAAAAACTTTGACTTGTAATTAGAAATAAAACATACTCTAACTTCTTTACCACCGTTTTGCTGATTCAGCTTCTTATCAAATTACTCCACAGGCTTTTGATATGTCTGCCTCTGCAACACCTGTACGGCCTGACTGACTGTGTTTGAGAACCATCACGATGTCTGGCACCTTCAGATTTTTGACGGCGACTGCAGGGTCGGTGAGGAAACTCTGACGAACGGTTATATCAATTCCAGCTTCCTTTACTCTCTCCTCCAGGTCATCCAGAGTCTGAAACACAAAGAGATGTCACCTGCGTCTTAATAATCTATCTCTTTAAAGGTGGTACCTCGTGGCTGATTAGACTTTGTCTTTGGTGATTGCGTCACCTGTGTCTTTGTAACGTATCACTATTGATTGTACCTTTTCTTCATATTTTCTAAATTGGCTTATACCATTTGCAATTGGAAGACTGGTTTTCAGAGGAGGGATCCAAAATCAGAAGTTACAAATATAGTATTAAATTGTTATAGGGTATTTGATATTCCGTTCAGAAATGTATATATAATATACGACACACCGATGTAAAAACCTCTGTGGTTTGCTGAATGGTGGCAATCTTGGTCCATTTCCACTTCTGGAAGAGCTGAACTCTGGTGGGGTTGTGCAGAGTCGCAGACGGATGAGTCCGAAAGAAGGTGGGAAAGCGTTGACGGTTGGACAGGGCAGGAGAGCTGGAGCCATAGGACAGCTAAGACGAGACAGACGAGCCAAGTTAGAGATCATCGCAAGACAAAATCAAAAGCAAGCGTTAGGTTGGATGGACCTCAGGTTTGGGACTGCATGAACAATGAAGTGTTCCTCTGTAATTTAGGCTATGATGGAGTAACACCAACGACGAGACTGAACTCAGAGTTGGGTTGCAGAAAGCGAAGTGCTGTTGTTGCTTTTGTGTTTCTTTGACCACCAGCTTATAAGGACCTCACAAAGTGTAAATCCTGGTTACGTCTTGGCCAGACTTGGAAGTTTTTAAAAAGAAAGAAAACCCAGCCAACACCATGCTGGTTGGACTGCCATGCTGTCAAAAGGACTCTTCCTTGTAGTTCAACACCAAACTCCAGCCAAGTACGAACATCTAGTGGAGCAGTAGAAGAGCAAACAACCTCTCCAACCCAACCCCTTCTTACTAAACAAGCAGCTGTTAAGCAGTTGAGAACAAGAATGTGATGACTATGTCTATAAAGATCATCTTGAATAATGTAAGAAGCTATAAGCACAGAAACATAATTATAAATGAAAGAGATCCACTGTTCTGTTTAGTCTCAGTTAAATGTAAGACCACTCAAAATAAATTCATTTAAGAGAGCTTCAATATTGATGAGAGTCTTGATTGTCTGCTGGGTCTGAAACATTTAAATCTTCCAGAGCACAAAAATGTGCATGATTTATTCTCAGCCTGAAGGTCTGCAGAAACTGAAATGGAAATAAAGAAAAGCAGCTGCAGAGAAAAGCCACAGAACAAACGTGAGCACAGCATCATCACCTCTTTCAGGCCATAATATTTTACATAAATGGCATTAAATCTAATTCAGTGTTTGAATCAACATTTTTATTGATTGTCCGCAGTTTTATGAAGAATACAGTGAAGTGGTCAATTACATGAATTTCAACGGGATTATTTGCTGGGAAGTCAGCATGTTAGGGTGATGATACGGATGATGCAGATGAACAGCCTCGACTGTGGACGGGCTCATTTTCAGCTGCTCTTCTGAAGGAGACCTTTGGCCTTCAGATCTTTTGCTCTGAGGTGAGTTTCCGTTGAGGGATCTATGGACCGACCTAGGAGACAGAAATCGTACCATGGCCCACCTCCACCACAGTCCTTTCAGCTCTTTCATTACGATGTAAGATCCCGGTAGGATCCACTGGTCTGCGGTAACCACATTAATCATGCTAATCGATCTTTCTGTGCAAACAACTGTTTCCCAAGAAAGACCCCAAGGCGGGAGCTATCTTACCACAATAAGGTTCCACATGCGGGCAGCTTCAGCCACCAGTGTGGACACGGAGCTACAGCCCGGCATCAGAACGATCTTGATGGGCTCCGTGTAGAGGAGGTCATACAGCAGCTTGGTGGCCTCACCGGGATCACACTGTAGACACAAACATAACCAAACTATGTCAGGAGAAGTTTTCCTGAAAAGAATGGAGTTGAAAGAGTCCCAGTGCAGCTGCTGCTCATTGTCTTTTCAATTTTCTAAAAGTTTTCCAGTCTACATGAAGTCAAAGTCATGTTTATTGTCAATTCTACCATGTGAGGTTCATACGGAGAATCAAAATTACATTACTCTCAAACCCTCGGTGCTACACAATTAATATATTTCTCTCTAAACACAAAGCGCAAATCTAAAATCTAATAGAAACAAGAGGCTGTGTGACGGGTGGTTGGGGTCTCTCACGATGCTGAGGGCTTTGCGAGTCAGACGGCTGCTGTAAATGTCCTGGAGTGAGGGGAGAGAGACACCAACGATCTTCTCAGCTGCTCTCACGACACGTTGGAGAGACTTGCGGCAGGTTGCGGTGCAGGATCCGTACCACAAGGTGATGCAGCTGGTCAGGATGCTCTCGATGGTGTCTATGTAGAAGGTGTACCTGATGGGGGCGGGGCTCTGGCTCTTCGCAGTTTGCGGAGGAAGTAGAGACGCTGCTGTGCCTTCTTGGCGAGTGATGCGGTGTTAACAGTCCAGGAGAGGTCCTCTGAGATGTGGACACCCAGGAACTTGGTGCTGCTCACCCTCTCCACAGCAGCACCGTTGATGGTCAGAGGAGCATGCTGGGTGTGTTGTCTCCTGAAGTCGGCAACAATCTCCTTGGTCTTCTCCACATTCAGGGAGAGATTGTTGTCGCTGCACCAGTCAGCCAGGCGGCTCACTTCGCTCCTGTAGTTTGACTCATCGTTGTTGTTGATGAGACCCACCACAGTCGTGTCGTCCGCAAACTTTACGAAGAGGTTGGAGCTGTGAATCGGTGTGCAGTCGTGGGTCAGCAGGGTGAAGAGGAGGGGGCTCAGCACACATCCCTGGGGGGCCCCTGTGCTCAGTGTGATGGTGCTGGATGTGTTGCTGCCGACCCGTACTGCCTGTGGTCTCCCAGTCAGGAAGTCCAACAGCCAGTTTCACATTGAGGTGCTGATCCCCAGCTGGTCCAGTTTGTGAACGAGCTGCTGGGGGATGATGGTGTTGAATGCTGAACTGAAGTCGATGAAAAGCATTCTTACATAAGCGTTTCTGGTGTCCATATGTGTGAGGGCTGTGTGGAGGGCAGTGGAGATGGCGTCGTCAGTGGACCGGTTGGGGCGATATGCGAACTGGTAGGGGTCCAGAGAGGTGGGGGGGCAGCCTTGATATGATGCATGACTAGCACTTCATGATGATCATCCACGTGTCTGTTAGACCCAATCCCTACTCGACTACTCAAAAATGTTTTCTCTCTTATTGGACCGACAATACTGGAACAGATCAACTTGTCCCTAGTCTTAGGATATGTACCACAGGCTTTTAAAGTCGCAGTAATCAAACCATTACTTAAAAAACCCTCTCTTGACCCAGACATTTTAGCTAACTATAGACCAATTTCCAACCTTCCATTTATCTCTAAAATTCTGGAAAGGGTCGTTGCAGCAGCTGTGTGGCCGTTTGTATAGAAATGATCTATTTGAAATTTTTCAGTCAGGGTTCAGAAGCATCATAGCACAGAAACTGCACTGGTTCGAGTCTCGAATGACCTTCTTATGGCCTCAGATAATGGGTTAGTGTCCATAGTGGTTCTGCTGGACCTCAGATAATGGGTTAGTGTCCATACTGGTTCTGCTGGACCTCAGCGCTGCTTTTGATACTATAGATCACAACGTTTTACTGCAGAGGCTAGAGTATGTTGTTGGGATTAAAGGGACAGCTCTAGATTGGTTTAAATCATATCTGTCTGATAGATTCCAGTTTGTTCATGTTCATGAGGTTTCTTCCGTACAGACGAGGGTCTGCTATGGTGTCCCGCAGGGTTCAGTTCTAGGGCCAATCTTGTTCAGTTTATACATGCAGCCCTTGGGAAGTATTATCCGGAACCACGGCATTAATTTTCATTGTTATGCTGATGATACGCAGCTGTATCTGTCTATGAAGCCAGATGAAACAGAACCATTAGACAAACTTCAGATGTGTATTAAGGACATCAAGGACTGGATGTCCAGAAATTTTTTGCTACTAAATTCTGATAAAACAGAGGTTGTTGTTTGTGGTCCCAAACAGCTTAGGAAGGGATTAGATGGTCTTGCGATGGCCTCCAGTAAAACTGTGTGAAACCTTGGCGTTATATTCGATCAGGATTTGTCATTTAAACAGCATATTAATCAGGTTTGTAAAACTGCGTTTTTCCACCTCCGTAATATCTCAAAGATCAGGAGCATCCTCTCGCAGAGTGATGCTGAAAAACTAATTCATGCGTTCATATCTTCTAGACTAGATTACTAAACTGAAAACATTTCTGTTTAATAAAGCATATAGTTAGTGTACATTTAGTACCTTAATGTGTCAGGCCCAGTAGTCAAAGCTGCAGCTACAGGACCAGATTAGAGCAGCTCATTTTAAACATAGCTTCGGTGTAGATATGCTGCTATAGGCCTCTGCTGCAGGGGGGCACCAACATGATCCACTGAGTGGTGCCTTTCACCTTCTCTGTTTCTCTTTGCCTTCTCTGTCTCTTCTTCACCTCAACCCTCATTTATTAACAATATCCCATAAACTTAATTGTGGTCCATTGTTCTGGTAGTTTGTTGTGCTTGTCTGGCCCTTCTTTTCCTCTTCTGTGCATGTCCTGCGGACCAGAGCCTCAGGAGCTGCTTGCTGACCTGCAGTCCCACCTCTGACCATCCCAGTGTCTGCCTTCACCTGTCTGTGTGGATGTCTGTTGGATACTTGCTGACATCCCGACCTGCAGTCCTCATCCCCTTGGATCACCGTCTATCCATATATCACCCATATTCACAGAAGTCTAATTGGACTACCAAGGACAGTTACTATTGTATCCTGTCTTGTACCTTTGACAGTGTCTCTATATCTCTATTCTTTCTTATTTCTTGCTCTACCCGGCTGGCCTTCGGCAGGAGGGTCCCCCCTCATGAGCCAGGTCCTGCTCAAGGTTTCTTCCCTCTTAAAGGGGAGTTTTTCCTTGCCACTGTTTGGCTTAAGGTTTTTCTTCCACTAGGGGAGTTTTTACCTGCCGCTGTTTATGTAATAATTGCTCGGGGGTCATGTTCTGGGTCTCTGGAAAGCGCCTAGAGACAACTTGTGTTGTAATAGACGCTATATAAATAAAATTGAAAATTGAATTGAATGATGGGAGTCAGTGCAACTGGACGGTAGTCGTTGGAGCAGGAGGGAGATGACCGTTCCGGGACCGGAGGGGGTGGTGCTTTCTGTGCGGCGATGGTGTTGTGTGCCTCGCAGCGGGCAAAGAAGGTGTTCAGCTCATTGAGCAGGGATGTGCTGCTCTCACAGGTCTGCGGTGGGGGCTTGTAGTCCGTAATGGTCTGAATCCCTCGCCACAGGCTCCGTGTGTCCCTGCTGTTGCTGAAACGGCAGGCTATCCTCCTGGAATACCGTCTCCTAGCCTCCCTGATGCCATGGGACAGGTTGGTCGTAGCTGTCTTCAGTCCCACCTCGTCTCCAGCTCTGAAGGCAGCGTTCCGAGCCTTCAGGAGTCTGTAGACCTTCCCTGTTACCCACGGCTTCTGGTTGGCTCTGACTGTGATGGTTTTGGAGTCTGTTACATCATTGATGCACTTGGTGACGTAGGGGGCTGCTTTTATTCTGGCTGGTTTTTATTGAGTTTGATGAAGTCATTCCTTGCGTTTGTCACTATGAAAGTTATACTGAGTGAAAGAAGACAAAAGCTGAGCTATAGGGCTGCGTTTTCAACTGGTTTTCAACAAGCCTCCTTGTTTTATCTGGAACTGGTTTCCATATGATGAACCATCACACCGCACTAATTCAATACCCCTTATTGCTTTTCATCTGATCTTAACATTAACATGCTTTGTGACAGCAGCAGAAGATCAAGACATCTAACTGAAGGTTGGTGAACAACAGAAATCTGTGTTCCTAAAGTCCGAGTCTGAGACGTCATCTTCTGCTGCAGTCGTGCATTTCACTCCTTACACGTGTGAATTTTTTCATTCCATGTTGGTTATTTAGTGAAAATGAAGGTTTTATAGTTGGCAACAACTGCTGTAAAGTCAAAGTCAAGTTTATTGTCAATTTTACCACATGTGAGGTTCATACAGAGAATGGGAATTACGTTACTCTCAAACCCTCGGTGCTGCACCATAAATAAATGAAACCTGCATGTTTAAGATAAATTGACCTATTCGCATATATAAAAATATAATAAAAAACACGTTCATATGTAACATATTATAATTAGGAAAGGTTACAGTCGAGTCTGGGACCTTATTGGATGTGTAAAGTTACCATGGCAATGCATCCTGTAAGGAAATAACAATGAAAACAATACAATTCCTGTATTTCACAGTCTCATAAAACAGTTTACTAACTGTAGAGCTAAGAGTGTTTGATTTGGCCTTGTTGGTTGGAGTTCACTCTCCATGGAGGATCCTGAAGCGCTCCATGTGGAGTGGTACATCACACTTCTTGCATCCATACACAGCATGGTTGTGGGACTGTCTGCGTCTTTGGAAACGCTTTTCCATGTTGACAGGGCAGTGATGTTTCGTAACACCTCCTAGGAACGTTGAGGATTCCCAACTGTAGGTCTTCTGCCTTGGTTAAGAGCTTGTTTTCCATACCTCCTAAATAAATCCAAGGACAAACCCCATAGAGGTCTGCCAGGAACATCTGTGAAGAACAGCCAGCTATTCACTACTGCGCTGTGAAGGAACCTGTATCTCGACACAGGAAGATCGTCCAGATCCAGGTCGCATGTTTTGGTTGTATGTCAGGAAGCACAGAAGCTGTGGCACGAAGGCTGTTTTCCACTGTGCTGCACCTGGAGTCTTGTTTGGTCATTTCATCAGTGAACCTAAGTGATGTGAAAAGGTCACGCGAAAACGCGCAACCTGAAGGAACCTCTGCTGATTCAGGCAGACCAAGGTCTGCACTTGGGCTCGGTCCTAAGCCAGTTTCAGGCAGATGTGTGTGGACTCCACAAAAGGGATATGAAATAAATAGATAGTGTGTGAAGCAAGACTCAAAAACTGGACTGGTTTGCTCCTGATAAACCGCTTGCAGCCATGATTGTCATAATAGGGTCATGTGCCTTCAACTGCATTGAGTTCAGTCAGCACTCATCAGTCATCCGAGCACGACAGGTTCTAGAAAAGCTTGTCTGTGGCCTTTGAGTAACCTACCAGTTCATGTGCCTCCGCGACCAGAGCAGAACCCAGATGTGAACAGAAGCCCACAAAAAGTCAGCACCTCATCCATGCTCAGATCAAGTGCATCGCCTTTTGTTGGCATTGAAGAGGTATTTGACAGCTCAACAGTAAGCTCCCTCAGAGTAGGAGGATGCACCAGCAGAAACAAATCAACAGGGTCAGGTTTAATCTGTTTCATGCGATCTGCTGCAGTCGGGCCAAAGGTCACAAACTGTGGCTGGGCGTCAGCATCTTTAAAAGAAAGAAATTCTTCCTATTCCTATTTTGCTTATTTTGACTGAATCTTTGTCAGCTATAGGAATGACTGTGATTACCACACATCCCTTTGAGGCTCTTCTACAAGATCCAAAACCTCTGATAGTTTTAAAGCTGTGTGGGGGAAAAAAACACATGATAAAAAGAATAAACAGCCAAAATGTTTGTCATACTGACTGTGTGTTGTCCTGGCTTTAACAAATCTTGCCATGCTTTACTCTTCTAATGATTAAAGATGCATGCAGGCATATATATCTCATTATAAATCCATAGACCCTTCATCACCTAAATAAGAGCATTAAAGTACTTCACTGTGAAGAACTGAACTTGGGGCTCAGATACGTACCAGTGGAGGGATCCAGGAGGTTTACCAGAAATCTGCAAGTTTAGACAACTAGGATCCTGTAAAATTGCAAGTTTATAAAGTTACGTATTTCTAAATTTTCTCACACACAATTATGAGAGAATTTTATAAGTTTATAAAAAATGTATTTATATTGCAGGTTTACTCCCCGACCTCCACGTGGCCATAATACGATGGTGTGTGAGTTCAGACCCAGAACAAGGACTTTCCTTTTGATTTAATTTACAAAGTCAGAATTCCTGAGATTTTTTTTCAAACAAAAACTAAAGTTTAAGGGTTTTTTTCCCTTTATTATTTAAGTTGACTGAGTCACAGATTCTGATTATTTTATGTTATCTCCTCATTTGTGAGAATTTGTTCCTGACTTCCATGTTCACCTCATCTTCTGAAACACACTATTCTTTACTGACGTCAGGACCAGTCTCAGCTAAGCAGATGTGTTTCTGCCGTCGAGGTGTATTAGCTGGCTCAACTTGAATTTCACATTTACATTCACAAATCTAGTCTGTTTTCCTCTTAAACTGGATAGATAAATGCACCGTTATGAATCCTCTTAAAGGGCTTGACCTCCTCCATCACACTGGACCTTTACTGCGTAGAGGCCTTCAAACAGAATCTTAAACGGAGCCGCGACCTCATCAAAGTAGCCCTGCCAATGCACGTGAACCTCATGAGGAATGACTGTCCCTTTACTGGTGATGTCAACTGCAGCAGAGACAAAAGTCTACGTTAAGTTTCTGCGTATGTCTACAGCAGAATACGGGAATGTAGATGAGGCGGATCTTGGAGGGCACATTTCTGTGATCTGTGATTAATAAGGTAGGTGGTTGAGTCTATAAAAAGCTCTTTAAACCGGATTTTCTGTGAGTGAACCTCGTCTACTTTGTTCATTAAAAATAGCTCCCTTCATCCAGGTTTATAAATGAGGCCTCTCATCTAGCTGCACTTCAGTTCAGAAACATGCGACAGATATGACAAAAAAGTAAATAAATTAAAAGGTAGGTTAACAGTGATAGTGAATAGACGTGCAGGGACGTGCATGGACGTGCATGGACGTGCATGGACGTGCATGGACGTGCAGGGAATGTGCATGGACGTGCATGGACGTGCAGGGACGTGCATGGACGTGCATGGACGTGCAGGGACGTGCATGGACGTGCATGGACGTGCAGGGACGTGCATGGACGTGCAGGAACGTGCATGGACATGCATGGACGTGCATGGACGTGCATGGACGTGCATGGACGTGCACAGCTCCAGCAGCTCCACCATGATGCATGAGTTTCTCTGGAGTTGTGACCCATTTTAAAGCTGAACGCTGAAACACTCGAGCTCAACACAGAAACAACTGATATGTGCGCTTTCGCCTGACTAATGACTGAAAAAAACAAGGTTAACTGTTTCTGCTCTTTTTTTAACCATTGTCTTTATGTAATTATTTTTAAAAACTCCTGCAGATCAATTGAAAGATTGTGTTTGGGCCACTATTAATAAAACTGTAATTTGACAGAGAAGTTCAAACCCTTCAAGAAGATCAGCGGTGAAAGAAGAAACAGAGTATATTTGTGAATATGGAGTTAAAATTCAACTTGAGCTCGTTAAGTAAACGCAATTAACTAAAATAGGTTTTGCTGATGGTAGATGAATTAGCAATGAGGCGTTTTTTAATCACGCCAGGCTTTCAGTAAAATTTCATACCAAGATCCTTCCTGAAGAAGTAGAAAAAGATGATGGACAGACGGACAGATGGAGGCTCTGTGCAGGTGTGGACGTGTTTGGACGCTGCGAGGCACACAACACCATCGCCGCACAGAAAGCACCACCCTCTCCGGTCCCGGAACGGTCATCTCCCTCCTGCTCCTGTGAACAACCAGACTGACCAGACCAACCAGAACAACCAGAACAACCAGAACAACCAGACCAACCAGACCAACCAGAACAACCAGACCAACCAGACCAACCAGAACAACTAGAACAACCAGAACAACCAGAACAACCAGAACAACTAGAACAACCCGACCATCCCGAACAACCAGAACAACTAGAACAACTAGAACAGCCAGAACAACCAGAACAACCAGAACAACCAGACCAACCAGAACAACTAGAACAACCAGAACAACCAGACAAACTAGACCAACCCGACCAACCAGAACAACCAGAACAACCAGAACAACTAGAACAACTAGAACAACCAGAACAACCAGACAAACTAGAGCAACCAGACCAACCAGACCAACCAGAACAACCAGAACAACCAGACCAACCAGAACAACTAGAACAACCAGACCAACCAGAACAACTAGAACAACTAGAACAACCAGAACAACTAGAACAACTAGAACAACTAGAACAACCAGAACAACCAGACAAACTAGACCAACCCGACCAACCAGAACAACCAGACCAACCAGACCAACCAGAACAACTAGAACAACTAGAACAACCAGAACAACTAGAACAACCCGACCATCCCGAACAACCAGAACAACTAGAACAACTAGAACAACCAGAACAACCAGACAAACTAGACCAACCCGACCAACCAGAACAACCAGACCAACCAGACCAACCAGAACAACTAGAACAACCCGACCATCCCGAACAACCAGAACAACTAGAACAACTAGAACAACCAGAACAACCAGAACAACTAGAACAACCCGACCATCCCGAACAACCAGAACAACTAGAATAACCAGAACAACCAGAACAACTAGAACAACTAGAACAACTAGAATAACCAGAACAACTAGAACAACTAGAACAACTAGAACAACCAGAACAACTAGAATAACCCGACCAACCAGAACAACTAGAACAACCAGAACAACCAGAACAACTAGAACAACCCGACCATCCCGAACAACCAGAACAACTAGAACAACCAGAACAACCAGAACAACTAGAACAACCCGACCATCCCGAACAACCAGAACAACTAGAACAACTAGAACAACCAGAACAACCAGAACAACCAGACCAACCAGAACAACTAGAACAACTAGACCAACCAGAACAACCAGACCAACCAGAACAACTAGAACAACCAGAACAACCAGACAAACTAGACCAACCAGACCAACCAGAACAACCAGAACAACCAGACCAACCAGAACAACTAGAACAACTAGAACAACCAGAACAACTAGAACAACCAGAACAACTAGAACAACCCGACCATCCCGAACAACCAGAACAACTAGAATAACCAGAACAACCAGAACAACTAGAACAACTAGAACAACTAGAATAACCAGAACAACTAGAACAACTAGAACAACCAGAACAACCAGACAAACTAGACCAACCCGACCAACCAGAACAACCAGACCGACCAGACCAACCAGAACAACTAGAACAACTAGAACAACCCGACCATCCCGAACAACCAGAACAACTAGAATAACCAGAACAACCAGAACAACTAGAACAACTAGAACAACTAGAATAACCAGAACAACTAGAACAACTAGAACAACCAGAACAACCAGACAAACTAGACCAACCCGACCAACCAGAACAACCAGACCGACCAGACCAACCAGAACAACTAGAACAACTAGAACAACCAGAACAACCAGAACAACTAGAATAACCCGACCAACCAGAACAACTAGAACAACCAGAACAACCAGAACAACTAGAACAACCCGACCATCCCGAACAACCAGAACAACTACAACAACTAGAACAACCAGAACAACCAGAACAACCAGACCAACCAGAACAACTAGAACAACTAGACCAACCAGAACAACCAGACCAACCAGAACAACTAGAACAACCAGAACAACCAGACAAACTAGACCAACCAGACCAACCAGAACAACCAGAACAACCAGACCAACCAGAACAACTAGAACAACTAGAACAACCAGAACAACTAGAACAACCAGAACAAGTAGAACAACCAGAACAACTAGAATAACCAGAACAACCAGACCTGGACGTCGGCTGGTTCGTGAAATCCGAAATGACGCTGTTTAGTCAGCGTTCGGTTGGCACAAGCTGCCTGCTCTTAGCCAAGTTTCATCCTCAGACTCTTCCAGACCAACCTACAACCAGTCACGGTGGTCTGTCAGTAGAATTAACGACGACACTAAATGTGTCTCTTTAAGATCGGAATGACAACGTTCTAGATGTTTATTCACAGCTTAGAGGTCAACACAGCAGTAATATTACACCTTCTTGTTTGCATGCTTTGGAAAAAGGTTTTTAAGATTTTAAGATTTTTCCAAAGTGTTAAGTTCCCACAATAAATAAAGGTTAATAAATAAAAAGAAATAAGTGCTAAATACTGAAAGTGGTGAGAGCTAGCGATGAGCTTTTGGGAATTTGAGCATGGAGGTAAACGGAGATTAACTCACTGTTGGATCCAGACCCTAGTGGTCAGTAGAGGAACTCCAACCTTTCCTGTTTTTAATTGTTGGACTCGAGCTGGAAGTTGGAACGTTGACACTATTCCCGGTCAGTCCGGCCCTCCTTCTGATAGATCCCGAGTACATCTTCTCTGGTCCTTCTTCCTGGCGTTCCCAGATTATCAGGCGGGTTCTGTTGTTGACTGAACAAGTGTCATGTAATTCTCTGAGTTACTGCTTGTTTGGTTATCTTAGTTTCCTGTCCACTCTGAAGGAATATTCTGAACTCCAAACCTTTCTCACGTGTCTCAGCATTTTTGGGTCCCATTTAAGGGAAAAACTTCATGTTCCACTAAAGAACACTGAATTTTCAGACTTTATAGCACATTTGGATTTGGGGGTAAAAGGAAAAATGTTAACACTATAAACTTCCAAATTGAAAAGTAAATACATTCAAAGTTACTACTTTTTAAAGGTATAATTTTAGAGTTTAAGTCATGTCAATTTCTGATTTTTTTCTCTCTAAAACTTTTCAACTCTGATACAATTTCAAATATTTCTTCCTTAATAATTTTGCAAAGTCCCACATTTTTAACGTAGAAAAGCAAATATACGCAGGTTTTAAATACCTGTAAATTTATGATGCATCTCCACTGGTCATTTTATGGGTTTAAATGCCCGGATCACTGTAGAGTTTTACAGGATATGGACCCCTGAACAGAAGACTTCATGAACACGTGGTCATTTTCTTGTGGTTTACATGACAAATCCAATTGTCATCATGAACCCTACCCGCACCCGCACCCGCACCCCCACCCCCCTCCTCACCCTGCTGTCGTGGTGGATCAGCTCCAGCTCGTAGTCCGGCAGGATGTCCCTCCTCCGGTTCACCAGCTCCAGGGCCATCTGAGCCGAGGGAAGGCATGCCTGTCCCCCCGGCCAACCCCCACTCATGGGGAACAGAGCGCCGATGTAGAGCTTCTTCTTCCCCGCGGCCGGGCACGCGCACGAGACGAACACGACGATGAGGAGAGTCACGGAGCGATGGAGGACTGAATGGAGACGATGCATACCTGAAAAACTGCTGCAGGGGGTCTGGGGTCCAGAGACTGGAGGAGGTTAATAATCCCAATTTAGGTCAAATAAAACAACTTAATGTGACCGGAGCTGGTGTGAAAAAATCTGGGCCGGCATTTCTGCTCCCCCCATTTTTTATGAAGTTCAAATCAACAAATCAGCATACTGACCAACAATCCCGGATTAAACCCGGATTTCAGCGGCTGCGACTGTCCATGGTGCTGAAATTGAACCTGATCAGATTTCCTTCATTATCCAAAGAAAACTAGAATCCTCGTCCTCTTTCTGCAGAAATCCACAGGGAGCTGAGCAGAGCTTTACTCGCATCCTCCTTCTTCATCTGTCCGCCCACATTCTCACGGGTGGGGGGTTCGTGTCGTTACAACGCTTGGTTGAACCGGTTCACCGCAGAGGACGGTCCGGTCTCCGGCTTCTAGTGAAACAAGGAGACCGCGTATTTACTTGGAACCCTTTCAGAAACTGAGGAGGAGGAGAGGAAGAGCGATGTGACACTTAGGGGGAGGGGGATGCTCACTCCTCCCACCACCCGGGTTCACAAACTTCTGTCATTATTGCTTTCTTCCACCTGAGACCACTCAATCTACCGAGGTGAAGCTCGTTTCTGGTTGGCTGTTCCACACACATTAAGATCAAATTCAATGTTTTTCCAATAGATCCAAACCACGTGCCCCTGTGAGTCAAATAACCTTAAATTCTTCACATGATCATTTCTTTAATCTCCCTTTGTGGATGGGGCGATCTTTTTAAAGCCAAATATGTTACTGACCTGTTGATAATTAACATAATTGGATGTAATTGTTCCTCTAGGGGTTAAATCAAATTCAGAAGGAACTGATATTTTTTATAATATGGTAAAATGTTTCACTTAAGGCATTCGTGAAATTAAGGAGAATCCTGAATTTCCAACTTCATAAGCAGAGTTGCAGGAGCTACAGGACATGTATGCAAGTAGAAGTGGGAGTGCCTCAAGGTTTGAATCTGGGCACCTTCCCGTTTCCATAGTGATGGATAGGCTGGCAGACAAGGTCAGACAGGAGCCTCCTGGACTGTGATGTTTGCAGACGGCATTGTGATCTCCAGTGATAGTGGAGCAGGTGGAAGGAAACCTGAAGAGGTGGAGATAAAAACTATAGAGAAGAAGGTGCAGGAGCCTAAACTCCTCGTCTTAACTGTTCAGAACAATGGCGAGAAGGAAAAAAGAGAAAGCAGGTGTAGGAGGACGGGAGTATTTGGAGTTCTCTGTGATCGAAGAGCAGCAGAAGATGTGGAGGACAGGATCAGACAGGATCAGACAGCATCAACTGTCACCTGTCTGCAGACTCCTGAAGGAAAAAGCTGAAAGTAGAATACTAAGCTGCACCTTTTCAAGACTTTGAAGTCTGACTTTTTGGAGGCGCGTAGCGTCTAGAGGCCGTCCACGTGTTCAGTCTGACGTCGACAGAAACACATCATCCCAGCACGGTTCTGTGTGCACAACGTTCACACAAGTTTACTTTAGACAGAAAAACTCAAGCACCAACTTCCATCTTCCTCTGCCGTTTCTATCCTCCAGTTTTCCCGTTTCCATCTTTCCTCACTCGTTTCTCCCCCCACAGTCGTTCTCTGTACTCGTGACTATTACAGTAATCACGCTGATGGGATCTGCAGTCGTCCGTGAAACTCCGTAATCTCTCGGACGAGCCTGAACCTCAGCAGAGACTTCTGCTTCCTGTTTCTCGTTGCTACAGCAACCGTGTCATCGCTGAAGAGCTGAACAACCCATCAGAATATCAGCGCAGTTTTGAGGGACAGCAGGGAACAAAAAAAACTTCTGACATTAAAACAGGACATGGATTTATTTTAAAATGCCTTTTATTAGCCAGCATCTATGTAAACAATAAACACCACCATTTTATACCTTAAAACGTCATTAATTACAATAAATTAATAATAATTACCTTCATGTTTGTCATTAATTATTCTTAAATGATGCATTAAAGTGTCTGGACATCATGATGTAACCCTCATATCAAGTTCGAGTGATGAAAGTGACAGAAATGTTTATAAGCAGTGCCGTTTGTGGATAATTGGGAAGAAAACAGGTTTAATTAATGAATCTTAAGTTCAACTTCAGGTTAACTGGTAAACATAAACTTAGCTGTGGTTAACTAATGTAACACAACGCTGTACTAGGACCATTTGAGGAGAAAACATCACAAACATGAGAAAGGAGGCATAAGAAAAATAAATCAGAAGTTACAACTAAATAAACTTCCAAAGTTGTGAGAAAAAAAATAAAGTTTTGACTTTATAAACTCAATTTCTTTGTTAGAATAAACTCAGATAAACATGTGAATTTGGAGGGAAGGGTTCAGAAAACCCAGAAATTCAGAATAAAAAAAAAACTAAAGAAAAATGACAATTTGTGAGATAAAACTCTGTAACTATGATATAATAAAGTCACACATCTGCAAGGAGAACTTTAGAATTTCTGAATAAAACCTTTTTTCTGACACTCTGACTTCTGACTTATTTTGGTTTTCAAACACCTTCAGGACGTCTCCTGTGGACTGTCAGAGACTGACGCTCCGGTGATGCTGTTTCACAAAACCCTCCTTCTTCTCCATGCAAGCCCCTCCCCTCTCTTTTGGGGGTGCCTCCGCTGCCCCGCCCCTGCTGATCCCCCATCCAACCGGTTTCCTGCCACAGTCGCCCTCCTCAGCCGGCCCACTCCCCACGTCGCTCAAATCTCCCAGGTGCTCCACCGAGTCACACTTTTCCAGGTCCGAGGCGATGGTTTGCAGGCTGATGACGGACATGCCGTCAGAGCTGGCAACCTCCGCCTCCAGCCCCTCCCTGTGGCCCCAGCCGCTCTCCCTATGCCTCTCCACCCACAGCCGGGTTTTTTCCCCATCGGCCCAGTCGCCGACAGGAATCCCACTGACAGGAACTCCAACGGCACCTTGGACCTCAGCCTCGGCACCTACAGGTGAGCTCCGCCCCCCACACACTGCAGGACGGCCCCTGGTGGCTAGGTTACGCCCCCTTTGAGCATGTATCTGCTCGCTGATCTGTTCCAGGTTCCTCAGCGCCACTGAGTAGCGGGTCTTCACCTTCGCCACCTGCTCCTCGAGCTGCATCACTTTAGACTTGTGCTCCTGAAAAACAGGTGACAACAAGTCAAAAACAAGTCAATGACAAGTCAGAAAGAAGTCAACAATAAGTCGCAAATAAGTAAAATATAAGTCAGATACAAATAAAACACAAGTCAGTGACATGTTGGGAACAAGTCAATGAATAGTTAAAAGGTCACCTACAAGTGAGAAAGAAGTCAACAATTTACCAAAAACAAGATATCAATTAGTCAGCAACAAGTCAGAAACAAGTCCACAAAAAGTCAAGAATTAGTCGGTAACAAAGTAAGAACAAGACTGACAAAAGTCAACAAGTCGGAAACAAAAGAAGAAGAAATCACCAAGAAGTCAGCAACAGGTCAAAGAGTAGTTAAGAAGAAGTCAGGAACAAGTCAGTCACATGTTAACAAGTTAGAATCAAGTCAGTCACACGTTAACAAGTTAGAAACAAGTCAAACCTAGAGACAAGTCAGTCACATGTTAACAAGTTAGAAACAAGTCAGTCACATGTTAACAAGTTAGAAACAAGTCAAACCTAAGAAACAAGTCAGAAACGAGTTGGAAACAAAAAACAACAACAAAAAAAACAACAACAAAAAAATCACTGACACCTCAGCCTGTAGCAAGTCAAATGTCTCAAAAAAAATAAAAGACTTATGAAGTCCATAAAAGGAATTTGTGTAAAGGACAAGAACCAGGGCCAGGTCTAGTTTTTCTGGGCCCTATGCAAGATTCTTTTTGGTTCCCGTTTTTATTGTTGTGCAGAAATCCAGCGTTCCTTGAACATACCTCCAGAATGTGGTTGAACTGTGCCTTGAGCTCAAAGTAAGGTTTGGACTTGACAATGACCTTCCTCAGAGTTTTCTGGAGGGTCTGGACTCGAGCTTCGGCGTCCTGGCAGAGCTGAGTGACCCGCTGGTGCTCGTGCTCGCTGCGAAGGCGCTCCTCCTCGGCCTCGTTCACCTGGACAGCGATAAAATAATAAAATCAAATTAAAAAACCCACCAGGGGGCTTAATGGTTGGCACTGCTCCGGTCCGGTGGCTCATTTGTCTGTCTACATGCGGCCCTGCGATGGTCTGGCGACCTGTCCAGTGGCCCCCGTGAGCCGGGACAGACTCCAGCAGACCCCGTCACCCCGAACAGGTTTCAGCGACTATAGAAAATTTATACATTTTAAAAGGAAAACTTACAATTTTTAACTTCAATAACTAGCAAAATTGTAAGAAGCAAAACTCACACATTAGGAATATAAATATGAACATTTGTAACAACATAATTAACATTAAAATTAGAAATTGTCAGAAGAAAATTCCAAAACTTCTGAGTTTATAGTAAAAAAAAAACAAAAAAAAAACTACTTTTGACTTTATAAACCCAAAAATATGTTAAAAAAAAAAAACCAAACCCAAACCGTGACTCTGACATATGACCACAGACGGTGCACATGCGAGTCATTGTCAGAGTTCTGGTTCAGATGTCTACAACTGAAATGGTTCATTTGTTTTCTCCACAACCGCTGCAGCTCATCCTGAAGCTGGGGGGCCCTCTTGTGGCTACGCGGTCTCTATACATCTGAACAGTCTGGAAACAGTCAGAAACAGCTCTCCCAGGACTTTGTCCCAGCTCTGATACTTTCCCAAACTGAACTTTCATTCCTGAAGCTTCACCTGTGGATGGATCGTCATGCGTTGTCAGCACCATTACCTTGGCTGTGGCGTGGTTCAGCATCTCCTGCCATGTTGGGTCCATGGTGTTCTTGTCAGCCAGGAGGCCCTGCTCAGCCACGTACACCATCTCTCTGGCGGCAGTGTGCATGGACACGGCCCTCTCGTACCTGAGAGCTGCCTTCTGGGTTTCCTGTTGGGCCTGTGGGATCAACAATGTTTGGATTTAGACAGAGGTGAAGTCAGTGAGCTAGAGGTAGTCCAGCTGCGGTCCAGCTGGGGTCCAGCTGGGGTCCAGCTGGGGTCCAGCTGGTGTCCAGCTGGCGTCCAGCTGGTGTCCAGCTGGCGTCCAGCTGGTGTCCTGCCTAATTTGTCTTGCCACTGTTTGGCTTAAGGTTTTTCTCCCACCAGGGGAGTTTTTACCTGCCGGTGTTTATGTTATGCACCTCAGACACGTACCTCTTTGGCCAGCCTCCGAGCTTCATAGTAGGGCCGCGCCTTCTCGATGCAGGCGCCGAGCTGACTGCCCTGGGCATTGAGTTTTCGGGCCGAATCCGTGAGGATCCTCCGGTAGCTGGAGCGAGCATCCTGAGGAGAGAACAAAGTCGTCTGGACCAAGAACACTAAAGCGGTCCTGAGAGACCAGGACAGGACCAGCAGAAGATAAGAAGTCAGTTCCCGGGTGCAGCCCTCACACCAACGTCATCATCTCAGTTTTATTAGCAACTTCCCACCAGCTTGCAGTTAACTCCCAAAATATGAGAAAACAACTTGTAGAAACTGTCTTGGCTCCTGCAGGACCTTTGCTTTCCGATGTCAGTTTGAACACGACTACAAACGTTCATGAACTTCAGTCACTCACCTCCGAACATGTGATTTGCTCTTAAACTTCTGTAAAGTCTGCCAAGAGGCAGTGCGGCCCGAGGACCAGGACTGGGAAACACTGATTTAAAGGGTATTTGCACTGTTCTCATTAATATTCATGAGTTTATGCATCCCACTAAAAGCCTTCTACAGTGAACATCTACGGCGCTCCATAAAGGCTGTTAGGGGAATTGACGAGCTTCAATTATGTCAAAGTAAACCTCCCCCCTTGTCAGTAGGTCACTGTTAACTAGTTGTCCTGGATAACTAAAACAGGAAACCAGAAGACGGCCTACAACAGGGATCACGGCATTTTGGAGAAAATATAAGAGACTTGTAGAAGTAACTGTAGCTGCCGTGAGAAGACTTTAGAGAAAGGACACAAATGTGACTCCTACAGAAAAGGGTCGGCACATTTACAGACACTGCCACCTTTTGTTTCAGATAAAATTATTCTATTTGTCATTATTGTATTCAAAAGTAGAATTAACATATAATGAAGCTGACTCATCGGTTTCTTGGTGCAACCTTCTGAAGTGCTTCTTTACATCCGGGAAACATCGCAGTGACGGATGTGCAGAATCTTTCAACGCTTAGTGTCACATTTTCAAGTCTCAATCTGCCCGTTTGTAACCACAAACCACAAAATGGCCCAGAGGTTATCGTTTAAAGGCTCCTTTTTCAAAAGTTCTTTCATTTCTTGGAATTCCAGGCCAAGTTCGGTCAGACACTGAGCTCCTGACTCCAGCCCATCTCATCAGAAGATGATCTGGAGTCATCACACCGGAGCTTCAGTGAACAACAACCCCGAGGAGCATGGCCCCCGGAAACCCAGGAAGGACCTGCAGAGATGTTTGATACAGACTTGGATGCCCAGACAGTGATAACTGTGGTGAAAACTCTGTTTGGATGCAGGAACACTGGTGACTTCTATCACACATGCTGAGCAGTCATGTTCCTCACATCCAGCTGCAGCTCCAGCCTGTTGATCTCCTCACTGGCCTGGTTCAGGTGCTCCAGCTCCTCCTGCCATCAGGACGAACAGGTTTCGTGTCAGAAGTACAAACATCGTGAACACGAACCATTCATTTAAAAACAAATTTGTTTCTAACGTGCCTGAATTCTGGGATCTAGCTCCTCTTCGTGTCTGCCGTCTGCTTCCTCCTCTCCGGCTCTGCCCCGCTCCCCCACCTCTCCGTCGTCCCGGCACCGCGCCCTCCTCTCCGCGGGCTCCTCGCGCTCTCCTTCGGGCTTCGGCGCCGCGGCGCTCCGCTCTCTGCCCTTCGCCTCCTCCCCCGGGGTCTCCTCCCGTCGGCAGGTCGCTCCACCGGCAGGAATCTCACGCGAGGCCCCAGGCTCCATCCGCGGCCTGTCGCTTGTTTACAGTTTTATTCCGGGAGCTTTCTGATAAATAGTTTCCGCCAGTGGACAGTCGGAAAACGGAGATTCATTTCTTCAGCTCTAAATGTAATATGCGACAACAACAGAGCCACCATGATGGTGCTGATGGTGCTGACGCCGCGTCCCGCAGCCTGCCTGCGGTCGGACTGCTTCAATAAAACTTCCTAATGCCGATTTTAACCGACATAAATTCGGGTCTTGAAGATGTCTTGGCCGCTAAACACACTCGGTTTTCTTCTTAGTAACACATATTTATATTTACAATCCTGGACAAGGCCGGTTATACACTTTTGGGGACCCCATGCACGTGTCTCTTTGGGGGCCTCTAGTGTGATGGTGGACTTAAAACCCATAAAAGGATCTAGGATCTCACATTCATGTTGCACTTTTAACAGACTTAAGATTTGTCAAACTGAAGTTGAGCTGGTAAAGAAAAACCAGCCAACCAACGTGTATTAACTGAGGCTAAAGTAGCACAATGGATTCAGGACATTTAAAGAAAAAGAAATGTAGCGTGTCAAGATTATATATTATATTAATATATATAAGATTTCAGGTTTTCTTGCAAAAGGAAACTCAAAATTTAAAAGCTGGGAAACAAAATGTAACTATACATTTTCAAATGTGAGAGTAAAATTGGAAATTGTTACTTTAAGAACACAAATTTGAAAGAGAAGAATTCAGAACTTTACATTTCGAGCACAACAGTTCTAAAGCCAACACATTTAAAAGAGAAATCAGAAACCGTGTCCATCTTTGTAAGTCACCTTGGATAAAAGCTGAAGAAAACGTCATGTGAACAGTGACTGTATACACTTGCAAATATGCAAAAGAAACATCTGAATATGACTTTATTAAACTTAAAAATATAACCTGGAATTCAAAAGTTAGAAAAGAATTTAGTGCAAAAGAAAAGTCAAATTTTTAAAGTTGGGAAAGAAAACTCAAACGATTACTACACATTTTCGAATGTGAAATAAATTAAGTTTGAAAATTGTGACTTTAAAAGCACAAATTCAGAAAACAAAAATGTACTTTCTTTGATCATTTTTAAGACAAAATTTAGTAATTGCGACTTTGTAAGCTTGCAAATTTGCAGGAAAACTCAAGACTACAACTGCAAATGTGCAAAAGAAAACTCTGAATTTCTGACTTTGACTTGGAATTAAAAAAAAAAGACACCAACTACAACTCGGACCGTCAGACTCATAATTACAGGTCTTTCCAGCGAAGCACTTAAATGTTCTTATTTAGATGCATTAGGAGCGCCACCAAAATGGGAAGGTTCTGGTGAGGGTGGTCAAGTCTGTTGAATGCATGTACACAAACGTAGTTTCTTTAATCCTAAGGATTAAAATCAGACATGGGTAACAGTTCTTTGATCCCAGTTAGGTATGTACCCTAGAGAGATACTTTTAAAATGGATAAGTAGTTTGATATTATCATAGTTCCTTTTTGGTTTTCCTAAAATTATTACAAGTTGACATCTAGTGTTTTTTTCCCTGAGAATCTGAATCACTTCATAACCAAAAGGTTCAACACAATCACAACAGTTAAGTTGCCGCTGGTTCTGCCCATCTTTGCGTTAACTGAGGTTTGGTAGAATCATTTTCTACGACGAGTTTAACAGATGAGCCTTCTGTCCAACACCTAAAAGAGCGGTCAAAACAAGATACCTATACGTATGAAAAATATAACATTCCCATTTACTGTTACAAAAAATAAATGATGAACAGGGTTCAGTCATTTAATCCAAATTACATGAAGTCAGAACTTTACAAAACATACAAAAATCACTGTTGTTGAACAGCAACTAACAGAAACAGTGGAAATCCGACAGCGGTAACCGTCCTCTGGTAACTCGGTCATCTTCACGTCTGAGACCTCTGGCGTTTCCAGAACCTTTTGACTTCGCTGTGTCCTTGTGGCGTCACCACCATGACCCTGTGGGCGACGTCCTGCCACACCAGACAGCCCAAGCCCTGCACCAGAACACCAGAAAACTGGAGAAGTTAACTTGAAGGGGGGCCCACCTTTCAACTGCCCAGCTGTCCCCACCCGGGACTGATTACCTGGTCTTTGGTCCTGGTCTTTGGTCCGAGATTTATTCTGTCCGGTTTGGAAGGTGGTCGACATTACTTGTGTTTAAAAGCATCTTTTTTCCGAGCTGTCAAGTTTTGATGGTTTCTTTGACTTTAATTGCTCCACATCTAATCCTGGTTTAAATTCAGTATTTAAAAATTTGCCTGATCTGCAGTAACACATTTATTGTTAAATTGAACCAGATAACTAAACTCCAAGTTTTTTTTAATTCACATTAATTTTGCATTTAATAGTCAGTCTTTGAGTTTCAGTTGTAGTTTAGGTTGCAAAATGCTGAAAATATTTTGGGACACATGTGGAAACTGCAGAAATGTTATATTGGTAAATTGAGCTGAGGAATTCTGTAAATATTCTAGTTTAAAAACTTTTCAAGACAGTTACTGAAAATGTTGGGGTCATTTATGGTAACCTGTTATATACAAACATGAATATAAACACTTTGGTTGTAAGCAGGGATACACTCACTCATATAAGCAATAAAAAAATAAAACAAACTCTTTGGCTCAGTGAGCACAACTACATTACATTTTTTTTGCATTGACTAACAGTTTTTTTCAAGTTTCAACTATTTAAAAGGTTAGATAGCCAACCCCTGTTGTGGCTGTCATAGGGACAAATGTGCTGATGTCGTACTTAACCTTGGACCAGCAGAGCCACGCTGACATCAAGCCACTTTCAGAGTAATATGACGAATGACCACAGAAACTGAAGCTCCTTTCCGTCGGTGTAATAAAAGAAACATCTGAAGTGAAATAATTGGGCCCCCAAGACCAAATTTAAACATTACATAAGTTTCTGTAAGAGACCAGACAATCGGGGATTCTCCCGTCGCTGGTATGATCGCAAAAGCTGAATAAAGATTTCATGTTAACTGTGTTGGTTCCAGCGCATTTACGAAGGTTCTTGTTGAGACTGTCAGAACTGTGACTTATGAACTTTACAAAATACAGGCTGAAGAGGATCTCGTGGCCACGCCCACACGTTTACTGGGTTTTTTTTTTTTTAATAAATAAATAATTTTTTTGAAAATGGAGGGAAAATTCACACGGTAAATACTGTCAGGACTGGTTTGATCAAGAGCTTGAGGAACTGCAGCTCAAGTCCACATGGAGATGTGAGCCAACGCATAAACTGTGGCGTCTACAGTCGGACGGTGGTCAATACAATTCTGCAAGATCTCTCCTCGTTCAGGAATATGATTCTTACCTGAACATGGACACAATCACAGTTCACCGTTCGGTTCTTACAGAAATGACTCCAATAAAGAGATTTATACTTTTGTTCTTAGGAAACAAAGTCTGACCTGAGCTCGGTCGCGCAGGACCTCGAAGTCTGCCTGGGACAGAAACTGGTTGTAGAGAACTCCTGAAGACGACATCGACATCAACATCAACATCGACATCGACATCAACATCAACATCAACAAGATGGAACGATGAGCAACTGTGACTTCAAACTCACCAGTTTGCAACCAAATTCTTCCATGACAACAGAGAATCTGCATACTGGACAGATAAAGTAGCTTCTTCACACTGAAGCAATTTAATCATTTTTATTCAAACGGCTACAAATGAAGCTCATTTTAATATTTCCACAAATGCTGGATTTGAGTCCCTGGTGGCTGCAGGGCCCTGTGCCGTATATCTGTATATTTAGGATATGAAGAGGAACAGTTCTGAATATTACAGTGTTATAATTTATAGAATAAAAGCTAAGAAAATAGTGCTGGAGGAGTGCGCAAAAACTGACTATCCCCCATGATTCGGCCGCTCGTAGAGCAGCCTTAAGTTTCATTGGTCATTTCATGTATAACTTTATCAGTGTCTCATGGCTGCGAAGGAATTTTGATCTTTACTATATTATTTACATTGACATTTTCCTTGTATTTTTTAGCCATTCTGCTGTAGGCTGAAGAGGATGAACCATCCTCCCTCAGTGCTCCAAACCAGCAAACTGCCAAAACGTCTTTTATTAAAGATCTGTGCACCTGCTGATGACCAGTTCTTGAAGGACCGCAGATTAGCGGAACCTGACTGCAACGTTGTGGAAGACTTTGATTTTGTTTTTGTTCAGTAAATAATACCAGGGCGTGTAATGCAAGTACAGAAACATAGGTGTTCCTCACCCTCAGTGAACTGCAGTCGATCTCTCTCTAACTCCCAGAGTCGGATCTGATCTGTGATGGTTGGAGGCAGAACTGGAGTCTGAAACACAAAGACGGAAGTTGAAGCGGAGCTCCAAGAGGCCAGACATCAGCAGGTAAATGAGAATAAACTGTAGGAACCACAGATGAGGTTCTTGTACCTGTTTGAGCAAGACAGGGTGAGCTCTGGTCCTGAGAAAGTGGATGATCTGAAGAACAAAGAAAAATACTTACTTAAATTAACCAGTGTACTCTTTTCATTAATATTTACAAGAAGGTTAAACGTTCATTCTAAACATTTACAGAAAACAGCTTGTGGGAAAAAAAAAAACACAGTGCAGGGTTGTTTCTAGTTTTCCGAGGGCCCTGGGCAAGATTCTGTTTGGGAGAGGGGCCTCAGAAAACTAGAAACTCCAATGTGATAGAGGAGTTCAAACTTTTAAGATGATCTGTGGTGATGCTTTAATCTGTAACACTTTAATATTAAAACAGGTTAGATTTGTGAAGCCAAAGTTTAAACTGAGTTACCACAATTATGACCTAATCACATCAAAAACTTGTAAGTTAGGTTTTTGTTAAAAATTGTGACTTCATAAACTTACATTTTTTCAGAAAACATTAGAAATGTAATAACTCATGCATATGAAGAAAAAAAAAAAAGACCTTAAGCTTGCAAGAAACATTTAATGAAATATTTGGGGAATTACAACTTCATAAACTCACAAATGTGCAAAATGGAAGAAAAAATATATATAAAAAAGATTTTATACACTTCTTATACATCTTCAGACTAAATCTCTGAAATTGTGACTTTTAACTCACAAATTTACATGAAAAAACTAATATTCTGAATTTCTTAAATTGCTAAATTTAAAGAAAAACTGAAATGTGACTGGCAAATGTTTAAGGAAAGAAAACTATTTAAAATTATTTTTAATAGAAAATTCAGCACCCTGATTTCTTTAAGTCAATTTTTATCAAGATAAAAATAATAATAATAATGATAAAATTGAGTTTATAAAGCCACAGATGAGTGAGGTTCTGCTGGATTCTGCCGGCACGTTTATATCTAAAGATCAAATTCAAGTTGAGCTGACAAAAACTTAACAAGCCAACATGAATCCAGCTGAGACGGCGCCTCAGTGCAGTTTGAGAAAAATATAAGTGTAAGTAAAAATATATACAAGTACAATTCCGTTGGGGGAAAAAAAAAAAAAACAACAAATCTCTGAATGTCTGACTTAACAAAACCAACACATTTGAAAGAAAAACTTCTCCAAATTGTGAGTTTTCCAGGTCTGAAACACTGACTTCATAGATTTGCACTGAAGTTGACGCCACTTCTATCGTTTTTTTCTAATAAATGATCTTAAAACACTGCTGCTCTAAGTTCCTCTGCGCCAGCGGTGCGAGTGTTCGCTGGGCGTTTACCTGCTGTGCGGTGATGCCGTTGGCGATGGCCTGCTGTACGGACTCTCGTGTGAGCTGAGCCACCACCACGTTGGGGAAACGATAGAGCATCTCGCTGAAGAGCGCCACCAGAGCAATCTGAAGTTCTGAATCTAAGCAAATGTTCAGAAGCTGTTCAGAGCTGCAGTCTTTTATACTACACATTTAAAATGTACATACTGGAATATGTAAATATTCCACTCTTGGTGTTAGTAATCAGAGGTGTCCATACATCCATTCTGGTGTATTTAAACCTTCTTTAAGTGGATCGCAGCTTCTGAACAACAGTAGAAAACATGCTCAGACGTACTCGTGTAGGCGTAGATACGATAATTGGTTTCTACAACGATGAAGCCTGTGTCTCCAGTTCCAGGAGTGGAGGACAGGCTGGAGGGCGAGGAGTTGCTGGTGACTCCGGCAGCCAGTGTGATGGCCAGTCTGGTGGGGTAGTATCGCCGAGACTTCCTCTACAGAAAAAACATGGAATCAGTTGACTTTATCCAGAATTCCACACCGTTAACTCATCTGATCGTTGCCATCACGTCGACGACAAACTGTCAGAGTGTGAGGGGATTTATTGTTAGCCTTCATAAACTTATAGTAGGAAAATAAACACAGCCAGTTAACTTAAACCCGACTGCAAACTGACCTGCAATTCGGCACAAACACTTCATACCTGATGCGTTGTTTTTGTTTTATTTACTATATGATTTACATACTGGCGTTAGGCAGCATCCTCATCATCAGAACCTCACCTTCCTCTGAAACACCAGTCCGAACTCTCGCAGGTGCTGCAGGAAGGTCAGCAAAGACTCGCTCATACCCTCCACCGAGTAGTCCTGCACAACGACACAGACACAAACACTGAAATCCACGAACCAAAACCTCTGAACGCTGCTGAATGGTTCTTCTGCAGCTTCTTATCCCTGGGTTCCTCCAGGAACGTCAGTGGTGTGGTAAAACTGTGCTGAGGTTTTTCTGCGCCCTCAGATCATCCTCAGCTCCCACAGACAGCGCTTCACAGGCAGAGTCCCTGCAAGGGCTGGATGCTCAGCTGGATTCATGAGGTCACGAGTTCTTCTACCGACCCCCAGGGTCTGGATCCAGACCTGCAGTTTCCCTACCGACCCCCAGGGTCTGGATCCAGACCTGCAGTTCTTCTACCAACCACCAGGGTCTGGATCCAGACCTGCAGTTCCTCTACTGACCACCAGGGTCTGGATCCAGACCTGCAGTTCTTCTACCAACCACCAGGGTCTGGATCCAGACCTGCAGTTCCTCTACTGACCACCAGGGTCTGGATCCAGACCTGCAGTTCCTCTACCGACCACCAGGGTCTGGATCCAACGGTATTAAAATGTTTAACTTTACAGCAGAAATAAACATATTTACAGTTTTGTTCATAAACAGTTGTGGTCTCTAGTCAGATTTCAAATCCATGACGACTGTACGGGGGAGTTTTTATATAACTTATCAGGTAAATGTACGTAAATCAAATGTTTGCATAATTGGCACTAAACCAATGAAATAAAACAAGGTTTACAGAAGGCTGGAAGGAGTTTCACTGGTTGTTTATGGTAAGATGAAGGATCACCACAAACACCAACTGGGACAAAATTAATGTATTAATTACCAATTAATTACAAAAAAAGCCCCAGCAACTGCTCTGAGCAGTGTGCGGTGTTTCTGCTGGGACACGTCTCTTAGCACATGAACCACGAAGTTTAGCTGCTTTACTCACTCTGCCGAGGGTGGAGAAGCTGAGCTGGAACAAGAAAGACAAGATCTCCACCAGGTCCATCCCTCTAGACTGCAAGAGAAACATCTAAATTAATAGAAGCCAACGGTATCCCATAATAGCTAGAATGACATAAAACCAAGGTAGTTTCTACATGTTTTGGCTTAATATGCGTAGTTCAAGAGTTGGCTCCCAAAGACGAGTTTCTGACCCGTTGATCTCCGAGCTGCTTCACAGTTTCATCTAAAACGGACTGTTTTTCCTTTACTTATGATCTTTGACAGACTCTTCACCTTAGACGAGACCTACTTCTGAGTTTCCGTCTCAGAAGTAGACCTCAGAAACTACGAGGAGTCTCTGACTAAATCTGGTACGAAAACAAAGGCAACAGCAGACGTGTAAAATCATCTTTACATGTCAGAGCAGAGTCAATCAAGGTTGAACGCAGCAGAAAAATGACCAAATCTTCCACTTTTAGAGCTCAAATCTGTATAAATGAATGACGTGGAAACCTAAACACTTAGTTTTGCAGTCTGTGGAGACGTTGGGCAGCTTCCTGTGGTTTGAGGCCTCCTAGTCTGAGAAGACTAAGACTGAGAAGAGCATAAACGAAGCTTTAACGTAGAGAAGGGATGACCGCTCGGTCCAGAAATGAGACGCAACCGTTTACCTGAGCGGTTTTGAGGTACTGCAGGGTGAAGTACCACAGCTGGGAGGCCGTGTCCAGCAGCAGGAACTGGAAACCAGCGGAGGTGATGTAGGGCGCCTCTCCTGCCTCGCTGAAACACGGAGACACCACAGCAGTTGAAGCAGCTTTCAGACCTCCATGTGGTGGTTTTCATTTCTCTGAACTTTCTACAAGACCACATAAATCACCTTTTCATGAGGCCCGCTTGGATCAGCAGCTGAGCCAGGTCCTGACTGACGGCGCTCGGAGAGCCCACCATGAACTGCAGGATCACCTCCCAGCGCTCCATGGCGTAGCGGTCCAGACTCTCGATGTCCCGGGCGTGGCGATCCGGACCCAGAGTGCTGCCCTCATCAGCCCACGCCGCGCCCCTGGGAGTCCATGTAGATCGCCACGTTAACGCGGAGGACAGAAGCTCAGAAGATTTACTAACAGGAGCGTTTGGATACTAAAACCTGAACAGTCGAAGCTGCTGACCCTAAAGGGTCTTGAAATGATCCAGCTCTGATCAACACCAGCAAAACATTCGCTCTAAAATATGAACAATTATCCTCTGTTACGTCTTTACTCACAGCTCAGAAATCAACGCAGGACCAAACATCTCAAAACACCTCATCCCCAATGATTCACACATCTGTGGCTTCTATAATTTCACCGGATGAGGTTCATAAAAATCGCCTGTACAGTTGTCATGGATGTTGAATGTAACTATGGAGACCAAAGTGTTTTTGTACCAAACTGTTAATATGTTTATTTCTGCTGTAAAATGGAACATTTCATCATGGCGGTCAATGGAGGTGAACTCACTGTTGGATCCAGACCCTGGTGGTCGGTAGAGGAACCGCAGGTCTGGGTCCAGACCCTGGTGGTGGGTAGAGGAACCGCAGGTCTGGGTCCAGACCCTGGTGGTCGGTAGAGGAACCGCAGGTCTGGGTCCAGACCCTGGTGGTCGGTAGAGGAACCGCAGGTCTGGGTCCAGACCCTGGTGGTCGGTAGAGGAACCGCAGGTCTGGATCCAGACCCTGGTGGTCGGTAGAGGAACTGCAGGTTTTCCTTCTTTGTTCCTGGCCTAATCCCAGAAGTTAGGAGGTTGGTGTTTGGGAAAACCAAGTATCTCATAGTTTGTGTACAAAAACCCCCCAAAAGAACCACCATGAGGTCCAGCCATTCACCCTGATAATCAGAGTTGGGGTCGTGGGGGCAGCAGTCTAAGCAGAAAGCAGACCTCGCCCTCTCCAGCCACCTCCTCCAGCTCGTCTGGGTGATACCGAGGTGTTGCCAGACCAGCTGAGAAATACAATCTCTCCAGCATGTCCTGGGTCTGCCTCAAGGTCTCCTCCTGGGTTGGTCATGCCAACAAAACCTGCCCAGGGAGGTGTCCAGGATACATCCTGAACAGATGAACCACCCCAACTGGCTCCTCTTGTTCGAGTCTCCTCTCCCCATCTCTAAATGAGTCCTGCAACCCCGCATATGAAACTCATTGTGGTCGCCTGTATCCTCTCATTATTTCAGTCTGAACAGGGAACTTTGCCTTCTGCACCACTGCAGATCCTGCACTGATCTCCCATCGATCGAAGACCTGGAGGGACTGACACTCCTCCACCTGAGGCAACACCTCTCTCCTGGCCTGGAGAGGACTTTCCACCCTTTTCCCTTTGGAGATGCTGACACTCGTCCCTGCTGTTCATAGAACTTCTGAGCAGAACTGTTCAACTGGGCAGTTCTGATGGAGTCTATTGCCCTCCTGGACCAAACTAAAAGCGGATCAAACTCTTGAAACGTCCAGTGTCATTATTTATTAAACAAAATCTGAGACAGAATCCATCAGTTGTGTGTCATGATTCAACAGATTTACTGTAGAGGTACTTCCACTGAGGAGTTACCAACAAGAGAACAAGATAGTGATGAATTATTGAGGTGCACGTACCCGCCCAGCAGAGCAGTCTTCAGGTTTTCTTTGAAGATGGGATTTAAACTGTATCCCTGCAGCCCGCCCTGCAGCTGCTGACTGTGCCAAAGCCGGAGACCGACCAACACCGAGACACACTCGTCATGATCCCTGCAGGATGACAGAAAACACTGAAACAACAAGCTGAAGCACTCACCCCCCACCCCACCAACAACAGTCTTTTTGTAGTGTTGCAGGCCTGAAAAAGATCTACAATATTCTTTGGCCTGAACATTGATGACGTCATTAGATTAAAACGATTCTTTTCTGAATAAGAAGCCAGGTTTTCTGTAGAAGTAGTCCTACAGTTTCCTTCACCCAGCCTCCACCCCCATTAGTGTCGTATTTGTTAATATGAGGAGTGAACACACAACTGATGCACATCTGGGTCTGGCATCATAAACCAGACTGTTTCTTCAATTCTGCATGCTCCTATTCTGGGTCATTTTGTATGAATGAATACAAATATCAGTTTATATGCAGATGACAGAGGTCTTCTTTAAGAGCCTTGCGGCACTCCTCAGTTAGGACAACATGTTTTGATGGCGATGGTCCAACCCACTTGCCCCCAAGTCCAGAGATGTTACCTCTGGACAAGGTTAACATAGGGCCTCTTTGTTCTGTACCGTTTCACAAAGTCACATTTTTGGTTTGGATCCAGAAACTAACAGCTACCATCATCATAGTCACATAGGGTGAAAGAAAGTGAAAACCCCTATGTTTTGATGTATAAATGATATAATTCATCACTGTAGAATGAAGATTTTGTCAACATAAAAAAATCCTAAAAATCATTTAAGTCTAATTCTTGACAAAAGTTAATCGTATCCAAACAAAGATCCAGAATGTTATAATCCAATTTCTCACAAGCCTTTTAGACTCTGATTGTAGTGAAGACCTGCCTGAACTACAGATCTCCAGAGGGCAGGATGGTTTTTTTAACCCGTTTTTAACCACGTCCACTTCTACAGGCCGTTTTTGCATAAAAAACCCCAAACAAACAAAAAAACAATCGTAAGCATGAACTGCTACCAAAAGACACAGAACACGATTATAAATCAAGATACTTAAGAAGAAGAAATGGGAGTGGTGAACAGGATGAGGTGGGGGCATGGACTGCACGGTGGGAGACTGACCTCTGACTATCCTTCCTCACCCACAACGCCACGGCTGCCTGGGGGAGGGGCTGATCCAGGAACAGCATCCGCATCACATAGTTCTTGGCCAGCGAGGGGAGCTCCCTGCACAAGATTCAATGTTGCATGAAAACTCCATCCACACAGTGAAGCCACGTTCAGGTTGGATGACCTTTCACTCAGGGTTCATGTCACCGCCTCCCTAATCAGTTCAAAACTACGTGACCCAGAGAGTCCAAACCAGCGCGAACCAGACGCCGCTTCTTCCTGCAGTCAAGGTGCTCCTCCACTTTAATACTATTTTCATTTGGGGAGTGAAAATGAGATTTTATTCGTTCATTAGGTTCACAATCCCTCCCCGTGTGTGCCTGTATGAGTTTAGCAGGAAATCTAAAAGTACATGAAAAGAAAACGTTCTTTTTAAAAAAAAAAAAAAAGTAGATGTCACGAAAAGTGCAGTTAAAATAGTCCTGAAATAAAACAAAAAGAGGTGCAATTTATGTCCTTTGTTACTATTAGGCTTCGGTTTGAGTCACTGGGTGAAATTGCTCGTAAATTAATACAAGAAAAGATTTTTTTTAAAAACATACTGCAGTGACACTGATTCAAGCGGAGAGATACCTGGGCGTGGTCAGACCCAGGTGACGGAGTTACCTGCAGACAGCCAGACAGGCGGCTGACGGAGTTACCTGCAGACAGCCAGACAGGCGGCTGACGGAGTTACCTGCAGACAGCCAGACAGGCGGCTGACGGAGTTACCTGCAGACAGCCAGACAGGCGGCTGACGGAGTTACCTGCAGACAGCCAGACAGGTGGCCGGGTGGTTGTAGAGTCTGTCCAGGATGTCCGGACTCAGCTCTCGGAGGTATTCATGCAGGTTTTTACACTGAAGCTGTACGCGCAGCTTCATCATCTACGCCGGTGAGGAGGAGGCGGGTTTACTGTGTAGACGTCAGGAGTTGAACACCTGCAGCTTCCTGGCGGTTTCAAGTCACCGTGAGCTTCAAAAGCCGCATCATTCCAGAGTCCTGGTCGTTGTTTGGGAAGCACGTCGCACACGTCACGTCCGTAGTGTTCGGGTTTCCTCCGTCGTGTGAGCGCAGTACCGCCACCTGCTGGTCGGAGTCTCGAACCGCGCGGTAGTTGCATCTCAGCCACAAAACCATCCCGAATATCCAGAATTAGGAGAGAAACAACAAAAAAAACAACAAAAAAAACAGATGTCTTTATGTGTGGGACTATTGAGGAACTCCACAGTAAGAACTAAAATAATATCTGAGATTCTATGGTCCACTGTCTGGTTTGAGAAACAAAAAGAATAAAGAGAAATGGAAAAAATACAAATTTATTAACAGAAATAAAGGTTTTATTTCTTTAAAAACACGAGTTAAATATTTAAAGTTAGAGGATTAAAGTGTTTTTATTGAAACATTTTGGCTCTATGGTTGCAATTTTTGCTACATCTTTATAAATTTCATGTAATTAGGTGATAGATGATAGTTTAAAACAAAATCTGTCTTCTCAATTTACATGTGTGTATATATATATATATATATATATACACACACACACACACAAATATGTTTGCAGAAATATAAATTAAACAAGATTTTTTAAGGAGTTGTACGTTGCCTCTATCACACACTCATTTATCGTAAAATATCACAGATAAACCTCAGTTGCCTCAACAGATTTTGTGAACCAGCTACCTTTATTTTGCTCATTGTACTTGAATTTGAAATTCAGACTCAGAAATATCTTTATTTTCTTCTTCAAGAGTAACAGTTCAATACATCTTCAGGAATCATCTTAAAGGTGTTAAACTTTAGTGAACTAATGGAACTAATGAAAACAACAAAAACAGAGATATGATTTTAAACTTTTATTGAACATACACAATTACAAAAAAAAAGATTTTCTCTGTGTTGAGAAAACATGAACTTAAAAAAAAAAAAAAAAAAAAAAAAAAAAATCAGAGAAAGAAAGAAAGAAAGAAAGAAAGGAGGTTTCTAAAACACACAAGCAGCGCGGGCGCCACAACCAAGTACAAGACGAGCGTTTGCCTCACTGCAGATGAGTCGTTCAAGAAATCTCAAACTTCGTACCAGGAAGGGTCTCGTTGGTGGCAGCGTGAGGACGATGGTTCACACACTGGAGCCGCCAGTCGGTTTTTAGAATAAACCAAACATGAATCCTCAGTTCAAGTTGACGAAGGTCGGCTCCGTCTCCCTGCAGGTCTGGTCCTGGTGTGATGCAGCATTTCATGGGAACTCAGGACCGAACAGAATGTCTCTGTGCCGGTTCTTCTTAAACTCAACATAAAGCCCATAAAAAACCAAATCTACTGTATGTGAAAGCCACTCGCTTCGATCGAACGTTAGTTTTGAAAGCAGGATTTCTCGTCGGGAGAAAGAAGTCGATGTGACGAGTCTCACGAGTCTTCCTTCTCTTGATACCTGCGACAACAAGATCAGACCGTCAGAGGAACGACCTCCCTGGACCACGGAAACAGACACACATCGGTTTTTTACCCACCTGCAGTGTTGGCAGGTGAAGAAGACGGTCTGCCCTTCGTCTGCTGATCTCATCTGTCGGGTGTGATAAACCATCCCCTCTTTACCGCAGCGGGAGCAGCGCCTGTCCACCTGCAGGGGACGTAGGACATCGTCAGCAGGTGAAGCTGGTACTGGGTGGTGTTAGCATCACGTGTTAGCATCACGCGTCAGCAAGTCACACTAGCATCACCCGTTAGCAAGTCGCACTAGCATCACGCTTCAGCAAGTCACACTAGCATCACGTGTTAGCAACAAATGCTAGGCTGCTACTAGCATTACACATTTCACGTCACATTAACACCACACGCTAGCACACAGTATATGTTACGTGTTAGCAGCGTGGGCCAGAATAGCATACTAGCCCCACGTTGACGTCACAACCAGGTTTCAAACAAGCTAGTAACTCGATACCTTAAATATGTTAGCACTGTGCTAGCAACAAGCATTAGCTGTACATCTTAGAATCGCATGCTAGAAACAGGTGTTGCAGACATGTTAGCATGATTTATAAACATTTTTGTAACAAATAAAAAGTTAGTTTCCTGTTAGTAGCACGAGTTAGCATTTTGAGCTAAAACTGTTAGCATTACACGTTTAAATTTGAGACGAATATAGACGAGGCCTTTCCGTCCGTACTCCACACCGATTTCAATATTGTGTGTTTACGTCATCCAAGTGCTTCAAAGTGTTCAAAGACTTAACAGAAATAAACCCGAACTAGTCTTCAGCCGGTCTGAACCAGTCTTACCACAGGCCCGTTCAGCTCCGAGTCTTCGTCCTCCGGGAGAACCAACAGCTGCTGCTCGGAGTTGAAGACCACCGTGGACTCGATCTTCTGGCTGCAGAACTCTGGGTCAGAGGTGAAGATCAGACGTCAGAAAGAATCTGTGCAGCCATCGAAGAACAAGAAGACGTCTTTACAGACGTCACCATTTGAAAGTTTCGGATTACAAACAAAAAAATATGTTTTGGTTAAATGTGACGTCTCTGGGCTTCAGAGCAGGACACAGAAAACGTTTCCATTTTCAGCGTCCTCGTTCTGCTCATTTCAATTATTTCCATCTCTGAACATTTACACCGCAACATTCCTGTGAGGATGTTTTCTGATAAATTATTGGTTTATTTCTAAGTGGAAAAATGGTACATCCAGGAATAAAGGAGTCAACTAAAACCACGTTTTTGTAAAAAAAAAAAAACTTTAACTCACTAAAAAACCAAAAAACAAACAAACCCACAAATAAAAACTGCACCAACGCAGCTTCACTTTCCTCTATTAAAATCACTCAAATACTGAAGCTCTGTAAGGACATGTGTACAATGACCGTCGTTAGTTTTTAACTTTTTAGATACTTGGAAAGTTTGTTGTTTCAGGGCCAAACACTTTCAACTAGAGGCACCTTTTAACTTTAAATGTTATGTACCAAGTAGGCAATGACCACATGGTTCTGCTTTTTTTTAAAAATATCTTCTACTACTTTTATAAAATGTATGAAGCTGTTTAAGTTTTATGAATAATTTTACTAATTTAATAAATAAATAAAAACGGGTCTTGTTTATCTGTTGTTTATCTGTTATCAGTTCAGCTTTCATTTGGAGTCAGAGTCATAAGATTAACACGTTCATGAAGAAGTTACTTCAGAGACATCCAGTCACGTCTCAGTTTGCTGACGGCAGCAAAAACCAAACTTCACAGCGGAGGGCGTCTCTCTGAGCCGTGTGTTTGGACCTGGTTCAGTTCTGACTCGCGTCAGTCGTCACTGTACCTGTCACAGGGATAACAAAGGAGCAGCGGGGGCAGCAGACGGTCTTGGACTGTCCCGGCAGCGGAAGAACGTTCCCACACTCGGGGCAGAAGTTGGGATCTCCATCGAAACACGACATCTCTGCGGGTTCAACAGATCACAGTCAGTTCATCATCAAAAGCAACATCAGCATCCACGAGTCTTTAAATCTACCGTCAGGGGTCATTTAAGTGTTATTGACCCAGAAGAGTCAAGTTTTAGAGCCACGTCAGTTTTGAAGGTTACCGTAGTGAAGTTGGTCTGAGGCAGGTGAGTCCAAACCGAAGCAGAAGTACACGCAGCAGTTTCACTACGAGAGGGGTGTGGGGGGGTTCGTTTTGGTTCGCAGCAACTTTCTCTGGAGCTTATTTAAGTGTCATTTAACTGAAATCAGTCAACTGGTCACATTGGTTGGAAACTTTTGGAAAATTATTTTTCAGGAAAATCTTATGATTATAAAGACTCGTTTAATGAAAGAGCAGCAACATTAACAATAAACAAAAACACCAACTATGAAATAATCTGCACACCTTTCTAACAGACGCAGAGATGCAACACAAACAGCTGCCTCACAGAAGTGAATCACAGCGTTTTAAAGCACTTTCATACACATTCAAGTCAGATTAAACACTACAAGAACCGGATACATTTTTAAAAGACAACATTCATAAATTAAATTTTTTGCCAAAATAATTAAAACGTTTAGTCGAATCTCTGCTATTTATTTTCCAAAAAGTTACAGTTGGTTTTCTGCAGGTGATGCAGTCCTGGATCTCCATCCAAAACTCTTTGTCTGACCGAGTAAACGTTTCGATGTCTGGAGTCCAGAAGGTGCGCGTTTTAAAATCAACATTTTAAAGTTCCGTCTTATTTCCACCTCGTCCCTAAAAACTTTACGTCCGCCCCTGTCCGGAGGTCGGACGATCCACCACGTCTGTAACCAGAGTAATAACAGCACCCGCCGCGTCCCAACGCTCCCTTTCAGATCAGCCGTCCTTCAATTACCTGTTTATTGAGCTCGCAGTGTTTGAAGCCGCATCAAACCCGCAGTTTGCGTGTTTACGGTTCACGTTTGACACCACGTGGTTTCCACGGAGCGTAAACACGCGTCTTCTTCCTGTCGCGCTTCTTCTTCTTCTGGATATCGATGCAGAACACGAACGGAGGTTTACGACCCGAGCGCCACCTGCTGGGCAGCAGGACGGAACAACAACGACAACTACTCTAACAGCAAAACTCGGCAAAACAGCGCCCTCGTGTCAAATCTCACCTCCATCCCCGCTAATATTTTATATATTTTCATGTATTATCACGCCAAAATATTTGATCTCCACATCATATTATCCCATCTCATGGCTGCACACACCAGACTAGACTGTCAGGATAAATACACACATTTCTCTATTCGATTCATTGATTGCTTTTGCGCATTAATTTTTTTCAAAGGCTGTTCATTTGAATTTAGGAGTGTTCAAACCCTATTTTTGAGGGAAATACCTGCATGTTTTTCCCTCTGCAAAACCCTGAAAGGTTTTTACATGGTGAAGGATCAACAAAGTTCTATCCAATCTAATCAATGAACTGACCGTATAGATGCAGAGCCGCCGCGGCCACTAGAGGGCGCCCACATTACAAACTCAGCCCCGTGCATTATTGGTGGAGAATTAAAACAATATAAAAAAATATATAATATTAAAATCTAATGAATCTAAAGAAGAACATTTACGTATTTCAAAGTAAAGAACTGACATTTTGACAAATCATGTTCAAAACTCCTCTATTCTGTTTTTTCTTCTCTGTAAGGGTGTATACATGTGTTATAAGATTATATTTTGTTTCTATTGGGTCCTGATATTAGAAAAAATATAGTATCAGATGAACAGCAACAACATTTTATCATTGTGTCATTATTTAACAAGATTTAACAGCCCCTCACTTCTCTGGTGGGATTGAAGAGGAGCTGCTGTTTGTCAGCCCTTGAGCTCATCAGCAGCAGATGTGCAAACCTCGATAAAAGCAGATATTTTGGCAGTTTTTTGTACTGGAGCATTCAGATATGTGTTATCACATTCAAGACAGACTTCTGGAACACTGGACTCTGAATCTTTGGACAGATGAGACCCGAGTGGAGCTGCTGGGCCTTAATGTCCAGAACCGTCTCCTAAAAACCACAGACAGCATTTCAACGGTAGCAAATGGGGATTTCCAGAAAACGTAGAAAGTACTGCAGCTGTAGATGCAGGAGACAAAAAACAAAACAAAACAACTTTATCATCTGCTGTGTGACAGTGTCGTTCTGGAAAACATGGCTGGAATAACAAGTGAGGACTTGTTCTGGATGATCTGGACAGATGATGTCTGGCCTTTCGGACGTACCTTTAACATGTTTGTGAAACAGGATGCAGCACAGGAAGTGAACCGGATGACAGAGAAGCTCCGCCTGAAGGACCAACAAGCTCGACTCAACTCTCCCAGTGACCAGCGGCGTGTTTGTGTTTGTATGTGTAATACGTCAGACCTTACTGAACATGTAAAACCTCGCAATTCAACTACAAAGAAAACGTGCAGATGATGTAAAGATGATTTTCTTGGGGGGGTGAGTGGGTCAAGGGTGGGTGAGGGTGAGGGTGTGGGTGAGTAAGGGAGGTGAGTGAGGGTGAGGGTGTGGGTGAGTGTGGGTGAAGGTGGGGATGAGTGAGGTTGAAGGTGGAGGTGAGTGAGGGTGAGGGTGGGAGTGAGTAAGGGGGGTGAGTGAGGGTGAAGGTGGGGGTGAGTGAGGGTGAGTGTGGGGGTGAGTGAGGGTGAGGGTGAGGGTGAGGGTGGGGGTGAGTAAGGGGGATGAGTGAGGGTGAGGGTGGGGGTGAGGGTGGCGGTGAGTGTCGGTGAGGGTGAGGGTGAAGGTGGGGGTGAGTGAGGGTGGGGGTGAGTGAGGGTGAAGGTGGGGGTGAGTGTGAGGGTGAGTGAGGTTGAAGGTGGAGGTGAGTGAGGGTGTGGGTGAGTGTGGGTGAAGGTGGGGATGAGTGAGGTTGAAGGTGGAGGTGAGTGAGGGTGAGGGTGGGAGTGAGTAAGGGGGGTGAGTGAGGGTGAAGGTGGGGGTGAGTGAGGGTGAGTGTGGGGGTGAGTGAGGGTGAGGGTGAGGGTGGGGGTGAGTAAGGGTGAAGGTGGGGGTGAGTGAG